>VDFB02046911.1:115256-161192 GCA_007258455.2 Sequoia sempervirens | reverse complement strand
CTTCCTGATATGGGTTCATTTATTTGTATGGGTGGTTATTCGTGAGTTTATATGATGGTTGACTGTAAGTCATTTCTTGTTGATCATGTAAGTCTTCCAGCAGTGTTTTCTTGAGATGATGTTATGCCTCTTATGTTTTGCTTTGGCTATCTTGGTTTATGTGTGAGTTAAACTCAAGTGGTTACCTGGTTCCTTGAACGGGTTTTGTGACCTTGTGATTCATGGTTGAGTCGTGTTTCAGTTGGCATGTGGGTTTCATTATGTTAGCCAACCTTGTGTTAGCCTTGGGTGGTGCACGTTTTGGTTTCAGTTTTGGACATCCGTAGGGATGTGTTGCCTGTTGAGGTGTTTGGTTATTTGTGATATATATTAGTGCATTGTCTACCCTTGGCATGTGGTTGAGTTATGTGTTGTCAATAGGGGAGTGGCTTTCAAACGAGCGTCGGACCCAAAGTGGTTCCAGGATAACTCGTGTGAAAGTTAGTTAATTAAGTGAAAATTAAAATAACTTACTAGGGAGAGAGTAGCTTTGAACATTAATAAGATAATTTAGCCTTGCTCATTGGCTCAAGGGCTTGTACGAGACTTGAGATGAGTCGGGAAGGCCTGGAATGGCAAGATCGTTATCTTGTCTTCTCGAAAGATAATCGATTCCGCTCTGGTGGGCATATGGCGCCGGGTTCGTGAGAGGTTACCAGGATATCCCGAGAGGGGGGCCGGGACCTAGGAAGAACACCATTGGATAACCAATGCAGCCTTTGCGAGGACACTCCTCCTATGATAGCAGTCGGTATGGTGTTGTACCGTTGGTTTTTATGTACAGTGATGGTACTCGATTTTGTACTCTGGAAGCATTGTAACAATTGTGTTGAGTAATGTGGGTTTTGTTCTTGTTTTAGTTCAGTGTGCTTGCTTATGTCTAGTGGTAGATGGTCTTGTCTAGGAAATCCTGGTTACTATCTCCTAGCACGGGGGAGTGGGGCCTTTGGGCTCCACGTGGTTGGGTGGCGTGCATTTCTTTTTCCATTGGTCCTTCTTCATGTTCGTGTGTTCGTGATTTCCAGCTGGAGAGCTCGTGGGAATCAGTTGCTTCTCATGCCTTGTTCTTTTAGTTCTTATTGTATTTTATTACCCCTCATTTGTTTTGAGGTGGAATTTGTAATTGAAATTATGAGTATTGGATTTACCTCATTCGGGGAATGAGTGATGTAACCTTATTGTTTAAATGTTAAATTGGAATCTTGAGGTATTTAATTATCCTTGTTGTAATTTATCTTGATTGGAATGTATGTTGTTCATTTCCTTAAGTGAGTAATGTTTCAGTTTATATAAATGTTATGTGATGTTGGGTTTTTAAGTAATCTTCGTCTCGTGGCCTTAGAGGTTGTTGGCATTATGAATTCACCTTGCATGTTTCTTATACTTAAACAAAAAAAATTTTGGCACGTTTAAGTAGTGAATTGCAACTTCCTCTAGGGTTGCGTGGCAGGGCATTACAAAAGCCACCAACTAGGTATTCCATGGGAGACCTCAATTTTCTCCTCACAAGAACCCCCTTATAGTGGTACACAAATCACCTTCATAAAATCAACAAGATAGCAATGACAACAATAATTGCAAGGCCACAAGAACTATTTTCAATTCAAATACAATGACTGAATACATTGAAATAAGATCAACAACTCCATCCAGACTACATAATCAACTTCGATACAAAATAAATCAGAAATTCAAGAAGATCAACCATCCACAACTCATAAACCAAAATACGAGTTCCCAATTACATTGCAACACAAATTAAATGACAAAGGATTCCTTGAATCAAAATTAATCTCCAAAGGCATTCATACCAATACAGAAATGTCCAAAAACAATTCTTCAACAACAGAGGTAAAAGCATGCAACCAGGCATCCAAGGGACCAAATTAAAGAACACCTTAAATACTCAACCACTCACAACTCCACCAAACATTCACATAATAAACAAGAACCAAAAATTCAAACAAGAACAATATTTAATAGCCAATCAATTAACAACTAGAACTAAATGACTTTACAACTTACCCATCTAAATTACCCAATTAACTAAAACAATTTATGATAATCATCACAAGTATTCTAAAAGACTTATCCATAAAGAGAGCTTACAAATCAACCATTAAATGAATATAAAGGAAGTCAATTTTCAAAAGATTAAAATTCCATTTCACCAATAAACTATCCAATTTGAAAATACCCTAATCAATCTCTAACTATGCCCATACATTTAAATTTCCCCTTTCATTTATCAACATAATTGAAAACTACTTAATAATTGGGTAGTTAACTCATTATCATTTCCTAACTACTTATGTTCATAACATCATTTCCACTCTCCTTTCATCATACTAACTTAAGACTCGCTTCCAATATTTAAAGTAATTGCGTAACCCACTTAAGACCATTTGTTATACTTTAAAATGATAATAATAACAATACTCTAAATACTTAAACTACAGATTAGAATTTACCACCTTAAAATCTTAAATCTATCTAAATAAATTTACACACATAAATACCTTTTAAAACCACTACATCTTTATATATTTTAATTCTTTTTGAGGAGGGAATGTAAAAAGAGAATAGATCTGTTCTAAGAATCCAACAAGTCTACAAGATTCAATAACTTATTCAATTCTATGATAAATTCTATTTCCACCCTATACACATAAGAATTTAAACAATCAATGCTGATATATGTTCACAATCTGCCTTTTTACTATATTATCCTATCAAATTTATAATTTAACAAATTAATAGGAACTCCTTTCTAATTTCACATTTCCACTATAATAAAATTTTGTTTATCTGATACCAGAAAGTGAAACAATCTATTTTCAAACAGAAATAATTAACTTAACAGTGCACTCAAGAAATTACTGAAGACCATATACGAATTAATAAATAATTAAATATATATATAAATATATATATATATATATTACATATATATATATATATTTTAATACTTATTAATCAATGTCATTTTAAAGAATAGACTTTTCGATTAAATTACACGCATTTCGAAACCCGTTTAAAATAAAATAAATATAAAAAAAATTTCAAACAAATTAAAGGCCATACGGACAGTCCACGGACTGTCACAGCAGTCCGACAGACTGCCATGGATAGTCTTCGGACTGTACGCAGCAGTCCGAAGGATTGCCATGGACAGTCCTTAGACTGTCGCGCGAGCCTTGGATGGCTGAATGGTGGGTACGGCCGAGGCCGAACCACCATTCGGTCGGCCCAAAATAAATACAAACATTAAAATTTTTATTAAAGCCGTGGGAAGATGGCCGAACTCAAGGTCATTGGATTTTTATAAATTGAAATGTTTAAATATAATTATATTTATATATGTATATAATATATATATATTTATATATGTATATATATTTATACATATATATATGTATTTATATAATTCAAATACAGAGCCTGATATCATAATGGATAGAGAAATAAACAGGGCAAAGATATACAGATATAAAAAAAAAAAAATTTAAGAAAATTATTTCTTTTCCCAGTAAAAAGATTATTCTTAAGTTGATTAATTATATTTTCTAGACAAAACTACGGTACTACTGGTTCTTTTCCAGAATTCCCATCTTAGTTATATTATAATAAACAACAGTACGAATCCAACAATTAATTTCATTTAAATAAACAACAGTCCCGAACTCCTAGAAATTTTCAATTTAATAATTGACAGTCCAGAACCCAACCAAATTCCACTTACACAACAGAAATCTCGATCCCCAGATGAAATTTCATACATAGTGAAACAATTCCAAATCAATTGCTATTTTATTTAATACTACAACAAATAAATAAGAAAGGAACCTGGCGTCTTGTGGTTGAAGATGATCTGTAGAAGTTCTATCCGTCTTGCTGTACCAATCCTCCGCCAACGATTGTTTCCCAACAGTAGCTCCAAGATCCTCCCTCAACTCAAATCTTACTCCTCAATAAATTC
Source organism: Sequoia sempervirens (assembly GCA_007258455.2). Lineage (NCBI taxonomy): Eukaryota > Viridiplantae > Streptophyta > Pinopsida > Cupressales > Cupressaceae > Sequoia > Sequoia sempervirens. The sequence continues at coordinate 157,174 of VDFB02046911.1, read as the reverse complement.
TCCAGAATAACCATAGAAAGAATGCAATACTATATCAGAAAAATGACTGCCAAATTTCTCCAAAATTCGTTGGAAAGAGAATCCCCCCTACCAACTCAAAAATCCTCTAAATAAAATTTCACACAAGAAGTCTCTTCCTTTTCCTCTTCCAGTGAATACCAAAAGTCACATCTCAAGAAATAACTCAAAATAATTATTAATCCTCTAATTCCTTTTTGTTGCCCCTTTTTTTATGCATTTACATTTCATTTTCTTTTTATCATGCATTTGATTTAAACTTAAATAAATATATATTCATTATCTTCACAATATTTTATTAAATAATTACTTTCATATTAAAATAATTAAAATCAACCATTTGCAAGATTCTAAATAAGTATCCATTAAATTTCTTATTATAATAATTATCTTTTCAAGATTATTTGTTCATAACAATTTAAATCAATTTATCTAATAATATCACTTTTACTTTTAACGAATTAGTTTGATTGATCATTTGTTCTAAATCATTTGATTTAACTTAATTGATTATGATTTTAATTTCTAATCATATTTTAAATAACTTTGCAAATCACTTATGATTTGATTAATTATTTAAACATGATTACTAACATATTATATTTCCCACACAATCAAATAACACAGCAAACAATGAAGCACACACAGATACTCACACACAAGTCCAAAACAACTGACACGGAGGGCACTACATCCTCCCCCCCTTAGGCATCGACTTACTCCTGGAAGTCGAGCTCAATCAAAAACATGGTAACACAACAATATCAATGATCATAAGCACATCATCACCATAAATTAAAACATCGATTAAACATCATCAAGTAAACAACGAAAATTAAACAAACCAAAAATAAGGAAAGGATACCAAAACAAAAATGGTGATGGGGTTGCAACCAGACCAATTTGACAAACACAAGGATAGATGACGAACTAGGTTGGGGAAACTTTCTTGTCAGTTCCTCTTTTTCCACGTCAATCCCATTGGGTGTTTATGATGCTCGCCCTGTCCTGACAATGAAGGTGGAATCGAGACTTAGTTCCTGCAATCCTGCATGCAAACAAACATTGTGCACAATACATATATATCACAAATACATCATGAGAGGAACTCCCAGCATAGTAGGGCACTCGCGAGCGAGTGATACCACACTGTCCCTCCCACTAAACAACACATAATAGTCAAAACAATTCTAGTAACTCATAAACAATTTGCTTCTTATTAGTTAGGAAATATTCATATAAGGGTACTAACCATAAATCTAATTCCTATACTGTATCAAAATTAATTACTACTTGACATTATAAGTATCTATACCTGCATATTACAGTTACATTACCTTCGTCATTATGCTTTCTGAAGCCAACTTCCTATAAATCAAAAGCTACCATAGAGCATTGCACATTAGTACCAATAATTCAAGTTGCATCTTAGCCTCAAGATACTATATTCTGCTAAAAATCATAAAATAATTATCCACAAAACCTTACATTTTCGTTAAAACTCATAATTTTCACACAAAGAACTCCACTTTAACCATTATTCAACACCAAAACTCACATCAATTCAATAAAAAGGGTAAAATTTTACACCTTTACAGATTCAAGAAAACATAATTCATCACTCAAGGACAACAAAATCGCAAATTCCACGCACACTTGACATATTCACACACATAAAACACATCACCAAGAAACACATCACACTAAAACTCAAGGGTCCATAGAGCATCCCTGATAGGAAGGATATCGGTGCATTCCGCACTACACCAAGGGTCCTATCCTTTCCCATCAGTTTCCTGCACCATCGACCCGACACCATCTAATAGAAGAAATTCAAGCTCACAATAATGACAAAAGAAAAGTGAAACTCAAGACTCACGGGTCTAAGCGCAAGGTTACATAGTGAGCACACATAGTGCCCAGTGTATGAACCTATGCTCTGATACCATGTTGTAACGCCCCGTCGTGCGAACCCCAAAGGACAAATAAACAATAATCACAACAAATTTTTTTTTTTTAAAAGTAAACATAACATATATGTAATACACATTAAGTCATGACATGAATTTCATTTAAGTAGATTCATTAGCACATACATCCCTTGGGGTACACGAGGAGTCATTACGAGACTGAGATCCACACAACGACAATAAGAATAAAATCCAAAGATATAATCCATAACAAAGTAAACATTAACAAATGTAACACATACATGAAGATTCATTGATAAGAAACCATCTGTGTACATAAATGCAACATATGCATAATTAACTTAACACATTGAATAACAATTGCCACGGTCAATATCCACACCGAGTTTAACATTACATTACAGCACAATCCTCAAGAGGTACAATGATACAAAAGTGTTTCCAATATGCACGAAAACCATACAACAAGAATCATGATACAAATGAATAGATGAAAACTGGCTCCATCACGGACACAACTCTGGAGTCGCTGCAACAGCACCAATCCGCACCTCTCGATCCTCAACTAGGGACCCAATGGGGTGCTTAGCACGTTCCACCTGACCATGTGAGTCCGAAGACCCACCCCCCGTGCTAGGAGCTAACAAGAAAGAGTCTTCAACCAAGAACATCCAAACACAGAACCACAAGACTCAACAACATACAAAAGTATCATAAAACTCAAGGATTACAAGAGTCAATATAATAACTTAAAGTCACAAATCCCAACACATAAATCAAAGCAATGACCAATAAACAAGTAACCAAAGAATGATCATGAAACACTTCCAAATCAAACTGAATTAATAAACATAATACAATTCAAATTACAAAATAGCACAATAACATCATATCACAGTACCATAAGAGTACAAGGTCATAAATCAAATATCAATAAGATCATACAAGACCACAAAGTACACCAAAGATGTATCAAGGCAATACTCCATTTAAATCAATATAAGTCCAATCAACAAAAATCTAAAACAACTCCCATAACGTACTTCTAGAGGAACATAATAAAGTAAAAACACCTGGGCAACTAGGGGAGAGTGTCATCGCATAGTCCTACATGGGTTATCTTGTTCTCTTCCTCCCAACTGGAGGCGCCGGCCCCCATCTATGGCTATCCTGTGCCCTTCCTCCCAACTGGAGGCGTCAGTCCATAGGGTGACTCATGCAGAGCCGTAGACCTCTCGTGAAGACAAGGTCACGACCTTGCCAACCACAGCCTTCTCAGCCTTCCATTAGTCTACGAAAGCACTAATGAAGATGAGGCATCCATTTTTTTTATCTTATAATGATATTACTACCACCTTCCTAAGTTAATTATTAGGTTTTCCTTAATTACTAGCATCCTTTCGTGGGTTATCTGTGCCCTTCCTTAAAGCGGAATAGCGGCCCCCGCGAGAACCCTCTCCCTAGAGACCCAACCACATGAAACCAAGAAACCAAGGGTTGTACAACATAATAAGAATATTAGATCACAAAATAGAGGCATTACCCATCTGCGCTATAAATACATAATCAAAGTCTCAACAATTCAGGTACAACCCTTTTTCAAAATCATGAAACCAAAAGCTTGCCACATCAAGGGGCACAAAGAGAGAACATCAATTATCAATCATCTCAAGCCTCTGGAAGCCAAAAGAATGAAAAACCAACAAACGAGGGTAAAGTGAAGCATCAAGCGTTTTTCTCCAATAATTCCAACACAAGGATAAAATTTCCTCAAATATGAGAGTAACTCAAAAGCCATAAAAAGGGAAGATTCATCAAGACCCAACCACAAGCAACAATGGTGTCACCTCAAATAGGGAAATGCAAAAGAAAATCAACCTTTAAACAAAATCACATAATAAAACCAAAAGCCTCCAACTAGGTATTCCACGGGAGACCTCAATTTTCTCCTCACAAAAACCCCCTTATAGTGGTACACAAATCACCTTCATAAAATCAACAACATAGCAATGACAACAATAATTGCAAGGCCACAAGAACTATTTTCAATTCAAATACAATGAGTGAATACATTGAAATAAGATCAACAACTCCATCCAGACTACATAATCAACTTCGATACAAAATAAATCGAAAATTCAAGAAGATCAACCATCCACAACTCATAAACCAAAACACGAGTTCCCAATTACATTGCAACACAAATTAAATGACAAAGGATTCCTATGTTAGATTTATCTTGCAATGGTTTAATGCTTTGTTGTATGTTGTATCTTGAGTTTAATATTATTATGCTATGGTTGGTTTAATTTTATAAGTAATGGGTTTACATGTAGACACATTGCATGGCCTAGAGGATGTATGTGGTTAGAGTAGGATACTTTACTCGTTTTGATTTACCTTTTAAGGAAAAAAAATAGTTGTGCTTCCACAATGTGCATCGTCCTCTAGGTTGTGGGACAGGGTTTTACACTCAACACCACTTTCAACACCTTTCTAACTACTTCCATGAGCTCAAAACACTCAATGCTACTCCATAACTATTCTGTCCGCCATAGTATCTTGGAAAAGTTGTTAAGGAAAAATGAAAATAGTAGGAAACCCTAAGTTGATCTAGTTAAAAAAAACTTGAACTTCTCATTGAAAAGGGTTCCCCTCCAAAGTATGCACAATTTTCCTTTAACATTTTCAAAGCCTCCAAGTGTAACATTTTTTACCATTAGTCAAAATAGGTTAACAAAAACATTCATAAACCATAGACATCAATTACAATTGTTTCCATCAAAATAAGAAACTACAAATTATTCATATTATCATACTCTTCAATTTGCCAACTTTCACCTATTCATGAACATCAAAAGGTATGGTGCAACTATGTACAACATGCTCATAACTTTCATCACCATGTTCTTCTCCTCACAACTCTTTTGATCATCACTCCTTTCTTACTTCGGAATGCTCCTTTGAACTCTTACCCTTTTGACATCTTTGCTCACCACTCTATTTGCATCGTATGTAACCTTCCACAATACCACTTTGTTGACATCAATGACAACACATGCAACATTTTATTCAATTGTAGATGACTCATAAGAATATGGTTCATTATAAGGAGTTGTATAATTAGCACATTACGTGATAAGCATTAGATGAGTTACCTTTTAATGAGAAAAATCATAATTATTAGACTAGATATATGACTACATTATCATTGCAAAGACTCTTAGTTAGGGTACAATAGCAGCTATCATATATATCAATTAAGGAATAGTTTATATATATAGAGAGTTGTGGTATGGATATATATAGTATTTTTATTAATTATTCAAATAAAGAATACAATATTATAATTCTATCATTTTATAAATAAGTATAGAATTTTGATTCAATCTATGAAATAGAAAAGATTTCATCCAGTTGTTGACTATTGTAGATAGATTGGTCTCTCTCTGGAGGTGGAGCAAGGGCTCACTCTAGCCAATAAACAAGAACTAATATTTCTTAATCATTAGGTTGTTTATTCAAATTGTATTTCTTATAATTATTAGGATTTTATTAGATTAATTTTATCTTCCAAAAATCGCTAGTGTCCATTATAATTCATGATTTCCTAAGGTTAATTTTATTCTTCATTATAATTTATGTTTCCATTAGATTACTTTATTTTTAAGCAATAGTAGAATGAATTAACAAATATTTAGTCAATTATTTTGTTTGTTTCATGTAATTAGGAGTAGAACATGTGTGTCACACATTTTTTTATAGTTACTAAGTTACTTTTACCTTCATGAGTGAAAATGTTGATAAATGCAAATTGTGACTTTAATATGTTTACCAAATGAATGATTATGTTTATATTGATGAAATGCAATATGTATTGCAATATGGATATTTTAATGTGTTGTCAATACAAATGTTTTATGATGCAAATAGATTTAATGTGAATGAATAACTACCTATGCAATGTATTAAGCAGGATGCAGGAAGAAGTCGAATCCTCGGGTACGCAAGGGGGAGTATCACTCAAGAGAGGAACTTGGTTTGGTAACCCCTTAATAAACCTAACTGAGCCTCTACACACACTTCTATTTTGGTTAAGTCGAGTCATTAGCTAGGGGAATGGTAAGTCACCCTTTAGTCTCGTTGTGCATGAAAAAGATGAGGTTATGGTTTTACTTGTGAACATTCTTGACTTGGGTTAAGTGTTTGAGTCTCATTGTCATATGTGAGTTCTTTCTTATGTGTTTATACTTAGTTGATGATATATATATATATGTTGATTGACAAGATTGTGAATATATTTGTTTTAAATGTCAAGGCATGATATATATATACATACGTGTATATGTATATATACATATACATATATACATATATATATTAAATATATATATGTTAATGATATTAAATATTGTTGGAAAATTCATATAAAGTGCATAATACATACAAACACAACTTATATATACGAGGTAAAAGCACTGAAATATAAAGGAATAACACAACTCTTTAAGGCAACACAAAAACATTAGGCATTGTAATAAGCATTTCAATGCTAAGTAATGTAAACATTAGGCACAACAAATATGAGATAATGCATGGCATTGCATAAAGAACTAAAGTGATGTTTATAATTTACAAAGGCAGTGCCTAGGTAAGGTGTGTAGGGTAAAGTGAGTTAGGTTTATGTATTGTGAAGAATTGGTCAATAAATATGAATGCTATGAGGAATAAAAACATGAGAACCATGTAAATTGACTTGGTCTCCAAATAACAGTCATAGGAATAGGGCACGTGGGTTTTGTGGCACCAAATTATGGACTGTGGATACCATTTAGAAGTCTAATCTGCCATAAAAATTCTAGCATATAAAGAAAATTAAATTATGAGAAATGGTAAAATGAGAAGTTGGTCAAAATGAGTCAACTTGTAGAAGAAATTAACCTTGCATTTCTTACTATCCATTTGAATAAGCGACTCATTCATTATGATGAAATCTGGATGAGAGATATTTTTAGCTATCGCCTTTCCTTCTTCTTTCTGAGTCAAACCTTTGGATTGAGAAGTGTCATCTTTGATAGCTTGTTTCTAGTCTATAGTTGCTCACATTTTTGTATAAATAGAGGTGCTTTATCCCTTAATTGGGATGCATTATGGACACTTGATGCTTATTTTTTGAGTTGTTATTCTAAATTTTTGAGTTTGGGAGTTAGTAAGAAGTTTTTGAGAATTTGTGAGAGGTTTTGGGAGTGTGTTTTGGTGGGTGGAAGAGAGATAGTTTGGAATTTCTTGCTGATTTGGGAAGGATGAGCTAGGAATCTAGTTTGATCGATTGGAGCTTTGCTTAAATAGGCATGTTAATTTCTACTCTTTTATGTTTTGTATGAATTTGAAAAGATTGTGTGTTTTTGAATGCCTTTTTTGAAAACATGTTTAATTGATAGGTTATTCTCTTCTTTATGTGGAAGTAAAATATTCTTGATAAATCTAGTCTAGGAATCTCTATTGATTGAGTGTATGTATATACTCCATATTAAGGATTGGGTGTTTTAATTGGTATTAAATATTATATTAAGTTAGAGCTTATATAGTAGAAGCTTAATTTTTGAAGTTCAATTATAGATTTTCTCTAAACTACTCAGTTAAAATGTCATCATTACAATGTTATGCAAACCTTGATTGATAATATTTACTTATTTAATTCCTCATGTCCCCTTGAGATAGGAAGAGATTCTTATCCCTAATTTAGCGTATAAACTTAAGGATGTATCAATATTCAACAATAGGGTTAAGATTTGTACTTACTAGTTATGCTATTTTAATTAGAGTATATTCCTATTCTCAAAAATCTAAAAAAGGGTACACATCTCGGTAACCAAAAATCATATTGTGAGAGGACTATGGGTGTAAAAGCAGCAACTCTTGGCAAGTTGATTATGCCATCTAGATGATATACAAGTATGGTACACATGTGAATGTATGAGGTATTTGAAAGACAAGCTTTACAATTTATTTATGTTCACTTGAATGTTACTTTACCTTAATTGAAACCCTAAGTCGAGAATAACCTATTTAGTTGGGTTGTTTACTTGATTAGTGATTGAAGCACATAGGTTGGAACTAACCCTTATGATCTATTTGATCATTTGATTGTTGATTATATCTTTGTTTGAATTCATTTATTATTGAAGATTATACTTTTCATTGAGGTCATTTATTGATGAGATTATACCTTTAGACCAGAGTCATTTATTGTTGAGATTACACTCTTGTATGGGAAATTTTATATTTGTGAATGTACTTTTGAAATAAAGTATTTTAATGATGTGACACTATGTTTATCCATATGGTTATTTGGTGTGTTAGAATTACTTGAATTACTTAAGTAGAAGTGTCATAGTAAACATAAGAGGAAAATAGGTTATTCTTGAGGTTAAGGTTATGTAGCACCCCTCCGATTTACTTATATTTTCAGACAGTGCTTTTACTTTGATAGACCATGATACTATGTTGTTATTTGATCACTGACATCGGAGTGATGATGGTTTTTATATTGTGATGTGATGGTACACTATGGATGATTATTGATTAAATTATATGCTTTCTAGTTAGCATAGTTGATTATTTGACTTAATATTGATAAATGCTCATCTATAGTTAATCGATGTTTTAGTTTCATCAGTTTTGATGTGACATTGTATTGGTGAAGGGAACAGGATTGCATCACTTGCTTGCGAGTGCCCTATGATTCCGCGATTTTCTCTTCTCGGTGTGATTGTTTATAATCTATATTCATGTATGACATATGTTTTATTGCAGGATTATAGGTATAGGACATCAACTCTACATGGATTCACAGGTTTGAGCATGTCCATTTCCCAACAAAATAGTTGATTGGGAGATAGTAACGGGGTTTCCTTGTCAAGCCACAACCCTCTAGTCACAGTGTGTCGTCAGTCCTTGTTTTGGTATGCTTTGTTGTTATGTTGTCCATGTTTGCCCTGTTGTTTATTTATTTTGCAAGGTATGTTTTGCGGGAAATTAATGTTAATTTTTATAATGGTTTTTAGTGATTATTTAATTAATTTTGATTAATGATGTTAGAAGCTTTATATTTGATTTAATTAATTAAATTTAATTTATTTTGTAAAGTGATTTAATCTTTAACATTAAATTTATTTAATAAAATGATTAAATTCATTAGATTAAATTTAATTAGAAATTAATATGTGAATTATGAATTATTAAATGCATAACTATCTTGTAATTATCTTAGAGGAAATATCTGTGATTTCGTTGAAAAGAAATTTTATTTGTGACATGTGTTAGAAAAATTAAACACTATTGTTGGGAATTAATTCTCAAAGAGAATAATTGCATTAACTGAAAGAGGAAAGAGGCTAATTCATGGCAATCGTAAAAAGATATTTAGATAGGTTGTTGAAAATTGGGGAAGAAGCTCTCGAGAATTTTTTAGCTCTGGTTTTGTTTTCATCTTTCTAGAAAAGTGGATAATTTGGAAGAAGCTTTGGTAAATTGGAATCTGAAGGCGAAACTCTACTTCAAACATCATTTCCTCAAGCATCTTGAAATAGGTTCTTTAAATTATTTTTATTGTTATGCAAATTGGAAAGATTGCATGTACAAGAAGAATATGTTATTTGTGTAGAAGCTTTAATATATTTGTAAATTTGAAAGATTGTCGTGTTTGGAAAATTGTTGTGAAAATTTTAGAGCTTCTGTAGAAATTGATTTTAAAAATAGAATACCCAGAAAAGTTTTATAGTGAAATTTGAGAGCCTCTTTAGGAAATTGTTTATAAACAATAGAAAACCTAGAGTCAAAACAATAGAAGATTTGGAAAATCTCTGTAGGAATGTCCATTTAAAATTTTCCTCTCAAAATTTGTGGAAAATATTGTTTGTATGGGAAAGGATATTCCTGTAGAAGATTATTGTTTTGTTTTGTTTTCCCAATTAGTTTTATTTGGCTGGGAAAATTGAAACCTTTGTATAATTTTGTAAATACTTCCTGTAGAAATTTTTTTGTGAAAATAAATTTCCTGACTGGAGCATTCATGTTGATGAATATATATATATATATATATATATATATATATAATAAGTTATAAAATCCCTATAGAAATCATTTTGAAAAATCCGGAATTGAAAATGTTTGTACGGCGAATTTTATTTATTTGCAGGTTTTGTTAAAATTGAATGGTTGAAAATAGGTTTGGGGGAGGCTATGGCTGTCCCATAGCCATCGCCCCAATAGGGAGGTAGACTGTAGAGACAACCTAGCATTGCCCTCCATAGACCCGCGCCTATCTATGGGAGCCTACACTATATATAGGCTGTCGTTGCAGTATATGCAGCCTTTAAACTTTCGTTCGTACTTTATAAATTTCACTTATGATTTTAATAGGTTTTTTTTTTAATTTTAAAATATAATATATATATATATTATATATATATATGTAAGTATATATTCATATATATATTTATATATATATATATTTAAATATATATTTTATTATTGTTTGGAAATTGTAATTTATTTTTAAATAAATAAATAATATATTTATGCATATATAATTATATGTATATATACTAAGAATAGTAGATTTCTGACAACTATTCCACTTCTAAGTACTACTAGGAGACTGTTTAGTAACCTTTTTGTTTGACCCAGCCAAAACCCCTTGACTTACTTTAGAGGAAATGAATGCATAAGGGGATTTAACTGTGTGATCTAGATTTAAGTGAGAAAACTGAGAAGAATCCCTTTTAGAGGAAGACCCCAAAGACCTCCCTTTAAGGTTGACCAATTCCAAAATTTCATTTTTATTGACATACTATTGACTATCAGTTAGGGAAGCACCCTCTAGGGCAATAATACATTTTGATTTTTTACCTCTTCTCAAAGGAGAGGAGAGGGCATTTTTCTAAGTTTGAAATTTTTGAAGAAGTAATTTTACCTTCAGACCAAGGCCAATCACTGTCCATGTTATCTATGGAAATGACCTCAAAGGGATTTTGGATTGAAATTCCCTTGGCATATTTGAAGCAACCACTTGTAGATTTAGCAGAGTTGAACAAACTACCCAATAAACCCAGATATTTTTGGAGCAAATTTAAAGGTGACTGAACATGAACATCAACAACCGCAACCATTTTTCGATTTGAATAAATAGGAATGGCTGCCAAAGAAGGAGTTACAACACCCGAAGGGTCTTTACCAATTTCAGAGCTGACAGAGTGTTTAGGAAAAATTTCCTCAGATGAAGAAACATTAGCATTAGAAAGCCCCAAATCTTTTGAGGGACTTGCTATTTTTACAGGAACATAAATAGTGTCCCCCTAAGCACCTGAGGAATCCTTTGAGGATTCAAGAATTTTATTAGGGGAAAGATTAAGTTTCTTGAAGAGGGGAGAATCAAGGTTGATTGGGGATTTCGTAAACCAAGCAGAATCCTTATTTATGGGTTTCCTCCATATACCATCCATAGATTTAATATTATAGAAACTAGGAATAGTTTTCTTTGGATCTTCCTCCACACCTTCGTGGGCATCATGATTCCATCACTAAACCACCAGTTGGTGTTGGGAATGTGAGGGTTGGGAAAGATTATATACCTTCTAGATCTAGAAAGGCTGTTAGTGGGGCTCCTTTGTCTGGTTTTAAAAAGGTCTTATGCTCTAAAGTTAATGTGCCTCCAAAATTGAACTGTGACACTCAGAAGGAGAATCTTCAAACGACTCCTTCTCAGGTGGCTTTTGGATCTATGGTTCAAAATGGATCTAGTTCATGCCCTAATGGCTCTTCATTTCTTGGTGCATAAAATGGCCCTCCGAGAAGCCCTAATATTTCTTCAGCTCTTGGTGCTCAGAATGACCATTCAAGATCTAACCCTAGTGGTATGATTGACTCCAAGGATCCACCTACCGTCAACCTGTACCCTAGCAAAAATAATGGCAATTTGGATGCATCTGTAACAATCCCTAAGGAGAAATTTTGGCTGCCAATCCCTCTGGTAAACACGGAGAAGCATCCTCTTAACCAAAAAAGCCAAGATATCCACAAATACACAGTAATTCTTTAGATCTGGGGTGAAGGTATGCCTCTTTCTAAATTGCATAAACGGGTTCATGATCACTGGTTCGACACTCTTTATTTTCAGGTTCTCTCTTCGAACACTTTTATTTTGGTTTTGGATTCTCCAGAGGCAAAGAGTAAACTGTTAGAAAAATCCTTTGTGTGGTTTGGTAGAAATTTAGTTTCAATTTATCCTTGGCGGCCTCTCTTTCAACTGAACATTAATATCTCTATAGATTTTCCTATCTGGTTTACGTTACCTGGTATTCCTTTTGAGTTTACAAATCCAAAAATTCTTGAATTAATTAGGAACTCCTATGGTAAATTCTTATTGTTTGATTCCCTTATTATTGATAGTATGTTCAATGTGAGGATTTGTGTTTTGATAATTCCAAAGCAAACTATTCCTAGTTTTTGTAATATTAAATCTATGGATGGTATATGGAGGCAACCCATAAATAAGGATTTTGCTTGGTTTTAGAAAGCCCCAATCAACCTGGATTCTCCCCTCTTCAAGAAACTTAAGCTTTCCCCTAATAAAATTCTTGAATCCTCAAAGGATTCCTCAGGCGCTCAGGGGGACACTATTTCTGCTCCTGTAAAAATAGTAAGTCCCTCAGAAGATTTGGGGCTTTATAATGCTAATGTTTCTTCATTTGAGGAGATTTTTCCTAAACACTTTGTCAGCTATAAAACTGGTAAAGACCCTCTAGGTGTTGTAACTCCTTCTTTGGAAGCCATTCCTAGTTATTCAAATCAAAAAATGGTTGTGGTTGTTGATGTTCATGTTCAATCACCTTTAAATTTGCTCCAAAAAGATCCAGTTTTATTGGGTAGTTTGTTCAACTCTGCTAAATCTACAAGTGGTTCCTTCAAATATGCCAAGGGAATTTCAATCCAAAATCCCTTCGAGGCCATTTCATAGATAACGTGGATGGTGATTGGCCTTGGTCTGAAGGTATAATTACTTCTTCAAAAATTTCAAACTCAAAAAAATGCCCTCCCCTCTCCTTTGAGAAGAGGTAAAAAAAAACATATTAAGGCCCTAGAGGGTGCTTCCCTAACTGATAGTCAATAGTATGTGAAGCAAAATGAAAATTTGGAATTGGTAAACCTTAAAAGGAGGTTTTTGGGGTCTTCCTCTAAAAGGGATTCTTCTCATTTTTCTCAATTAAATCCCCTTCTACATTCATTTCCTCTAAAGTAAGTCAAGGGGTTTTGGCTGGGTCAAACAAAAAGGTTGCTAAACAGTCTCCTAGTAGTACTCAGAAGTGAAATAGTTGTCAGAAATTTACCATTCTTATTCAATTGGTTACACATGGCTCTGGGGAGAAGAGTCCTCTAAGGGAGATCCACAACTTGTCTTCTCCTTCTAAGCTTGGCTCTAGATCATCTAAACCCTAGGTTTCTAAAGTCAATCCTTCTGGCTTGAAAAGGAAAACTCAATCTTCTTCTCATCTTGTAGATATGTTGGTTGCTTTAGACACAAAAGTTAAATCCCCCAACCATTCTCCAATGTACAAGGTCTTAATTGAAATTTTTTAGAAGGTTTTAAGTGAATCTAAGGTTAACCTCAATGAGGAAATACAAGAAAAGGTTTTAAAAGCCATTGATAGTGATTTAACTAAAATTGAAAAGGAATTTTCAATCTCTACCTTCCGCAAACCCCTGGAGGAAATCTTTCTAGATAAATTTGTGGAGCTTCGTAATTAGGACAATTTGGTTTTATGCCCACTTTCTAAGGTTAATTTACCCATATCCCAGGTTCCTATCTCTCCCTCTCTTCCCCTTTCTTCATCTTCTAAAAGGGGGTGCAAACTAAAGAATATGAGAACTCAAATTGAGATAGATGACGGTATCCAATCTACTCTTCTATCCCTTGCTAAGAAAAAAAGGACCTTCAGTCCTCCTTTGACTAGATCAAGGGCTGCTAAGAGAAACCTACAGTTGGAGTTTTCTGCTAGGTTCTTTTCTTAGAAAAAACCTTAGGAAAAGAGGGGAGAGTTTTCCTCCCCTCAAGAACAATGAAGGTCTTAACGTGGAATGTTAGGGGCATAAATGCCCCTAACAAGCAACGTCTAATCAGACGTCAGTTAGAGTTAGCTAATTTTGACATTACCCTCTTGCAAGAAACAAAGCTAAATGCTTCAGTTGTTGAATCTCTTTTTTCTAAATGGGTTCTTTGTAAATTTCATTCTCAATCGGCCTCTGGTGCATTTGGTGGCTTGGCCTTTTTATGGAAGGATAGTTCGGTGGCTATAAAGGTTGTTTGTTCCTCTTCCTGTTGGGGTCTTACACTTGTTAGAAGTAGACTCTTGGGCCTCAAATTATAGCTTTTTAATATCTATGGGCCCTCTTCTCCAAGCAAGAAGAAAGTTTTGTGGTGCACTATATCTTCAATCCTTCAGGTTTTATCTAGTTCTTTGGTGGCAGTTGGGGTGATTTTAACACTATTATTGATCTTTCAGAAAAAGTTGGTGGCATTTTACCAAACAGAAGGGTTATGGCTGATTTCAAAAACTTTGTAACTGTCAATTGGTTATTTTATTGTAAACCTAAAAATGGTTTGTTTACTTGGACAAATAAAAGGAAGGATTTTTTCCAAATTGTTGAAAAACTTGATCGTTTCCTTTTATCATCTCTTTGACTAGAATATGATTTTGAAGTGTTCTCATCTATTCTTGGTTTCCCAGGCTCAAATCACTTTCCTTTAGCTCTAAACATTATTGAAGATAGGGCCCCAAGTAAGGTTCCCTTTAAATTTGAGCCAATGTGGTTTAGGGACATTTATTTTATCCCTTATGTCAAATTCTGGTGGCAGAATGCTCCTTTCTTCCCTAGTTCCCGAATGTATCAATTGGCCAAAAAATTAAAATTCTAAAAAGTGAAAATCAAAGAGTGGAATCTGTTTCAATTTAAGAATATCTTCTCAAATAAATCAAGGCTTCAAAAGGAATTGGAAACCTTAAATGAGTGTATTATTAGTCATGGCATGAATCCTGCTTCATTTGAGTTACAAAAATCTATGTCTGCACAACTTGATGAAGTCCTCATTCGTGAAGAATGTTATTAGAGGAAAAAGTCAAGGGATACTTGGCTTTCTAAAGGGGACAAAAATACAAAAAAAAATCATGCATCTGCAAAATTCAAGCGGAATAGAAATAGGATCTATATAATTAATGATAGAAATGGATTGGGGTATGTGCAGGATCATGATGGGCCAAAAAGTGGCAATATTATGGGTATTTGTAGGGTATGTGGCTGAGGACTTTTTTTAAATCCAAAATTGATGAAACAAAAAGGGTTTTTAGAGGAGATTCTCAGCTTTCCACCAATATAAATTATGCTTTAATTTGAATTTAATAAATAATTATTATTCATTTTCTATTGGAATTACGACTAAAGTCATGATCGATAGGCTGATTGAAAAACATCTATAACTTTCATATGGTATCACATTTTTTGAATCTGAAACATGAATCACATTCTATGCTTCACATACTATAGGATTAAAAAAAGAAAATTAAATTTCATGAATTTTTGACAAAGTTAAGGTGGTCAGACATACGAGTTTTTATATTTTTTAAAAGTTGTAATAAAAAATTCATAATTAATTATTTAGTTGGAAAAAAATTACAAAAAAATATGCATCACATCTGAAAATGAGTCCTCTACTTATATATAAAATCTTATAAAAAAATATTATCATTTTATTATGGTTAGGGTGGTCAGATAGACACCTACTTCTTATTTTTTCCCTGAAATTTAAGTACTATTGCATTGAAATGTCAAATTTTCACCAAATAGATTTTATTTATTTTTAAATAAACCTAGTAGTTTAGAAACTACATTCAATTTTATATAGATTCTATTCTTACATATTTTTGAAAAAATATAGATAACTTATTCAAATTTTTACGTCAAGTTGCCTAACACTGATTTTTCTGAATTTTTTGCCACTTAAGGGCCTATTTTTTCCATGATGATCCTGCACATACCCATTTATTCTTGATGATGCTAAGCTCATTGAAAAGGAAGCCACATTCTTTTTTAAAAATTTGCTTATTGTTGAACCTATTTTGATCAAAGACTCCATTTTAGATGCAATTCCCTCTGTGGTTTCTCAAGTTGATAATGTCATGCTTATGGCTCCTTTCTCACTTGAAGAAGTGAAATCAACAGTTTTTGCTACACCACTAGAGAAGGCCCCTGGGCCCGATGGTTTTACCACCCTTTTCTTTCAAAAATGTTGGGATTTTATTGGTGAGGATGTGTGGTGGTATCTGAAGCTAGGCATAATAGGACAATCCTTAAAGAGCTAAACAATACATTTATTGCAATTATTCCAAAGGTGGACTGCCCCTCCACTTTTGCTGATTTTAGGCCTATTTCTCTTTGCAACACCATCTACAAAATATTCACCAAAGTCATTTTCATCCGCCTTGCTAAAATTATTCCTTTTATTATTTCAAAGGAACAAGGAGGCTTTGTTCCTGGAAGTGAAACCTCTAATGGTGCAATAGTGGCACTCAAGATTTTGCACTCTATTAAGGCTAACAAGATTCCAGCTATGATCTTAAAGTTGGATATGATGAAAGCTTATGATCGGGTTAATTGAGATTTTCTTCTAGCTATTATGCGTAAATTGGGCTTCTTTGAAATTCGGGTTAAATCAATCTTTTCCTACATCTCTTCGGCTAGGTTTTTTGTTTTAGTTAATTGTTCTTCCTGTGGCTTTTTCTCCTCCTCTAGGGGCACCAGGCAAGGGGATCCATTGTCTCCATTCCTTTTCATCATTATGGCTAAAATTCTCAGTAGGTCAATAAAAAGGGAAAATCAGTTAAATCTTTGGAAGTGCATTTTGATTCCAAACATGCAGGAAAGTTAGACCCACGATCTCTTTGCAGATGACACTCTATTACTCAGTCATGCTTCAATCCTTGAAGCAAGGGCAATGAAAAATGTCATATCTAATTTTACCTTGTCCTTAGGACAATCTATTAATTTTGCTAAGTCTAACTTTTTTCTTCTAAATGTTCCAGATTTTATTCAAGTCAGACTAATAAAGTTTTGGGGCTTTCCTATGGATTATTTTTCCTGTTCCTACCTGGGTACCCCCTTCTTTATTGGAAACAACTTGGATAGCTTTAGGGAAAAGATTCATAATCTGATTTCAAATAGAATTTTATCTTTGAAGCATAGGTGGCTCTCTTTTGCTGGAAAGATCCAAATGGTTAAATCAGTTCTCAATGCAATACCTACTTATGTGATGTCAGTTTTAAAGGTTTCGTGCTCTACTCTAAACCAGTTAAAATTTGTTCTACGTTCATTCCTTTGGAATGATAATGTGGGGGGAAAGGGGAAAATCCCCTTAATTTCCTAAGAAAAAGTGTGTCTTCCAAAGGAACTTGGAGGTACTGGTATAAGAAATCTCAAGCTTCAAAATGCAGCTCTAGGCACTAATCTCACTTGGAGGTTATATGAAAACCCACAATCTAGATGGGGTAAAATTATGTCTGCCAAATATTTGTTCTCCTTTCCTAGAGAAGTGCTCTTCAAGGATTTTGTTCTTCCTAGTGGGTCTACAATTTGGAACTTCATTTCCTCATGTAGATTAGTTATTCTTCCTCACCTTTCTTGGCTGGTTTACAATGGTAAAAAAGCCTTGTTTTGGGAGGACTCGTGGAATGGTTTCCCTCCTCTCCAAGATCTTTCAATCTAGGGCAATGTAATGCCTCTCCTTAAAAATATTTAGGGGTCCCAAGTGGAAGATTAATTTTCTGTGGTTATCAGTGATTCCATTCCTAGAGTTTCTTGGAAGTCAGTGGATATTTTAAATATTTTTGCTTCTATAAAGGCAGCCTATAAAGAAGAAATGAATAAAAGAGGTATTTTTTTTTTCTGATAAGGATGATGAGTTGATTTGGACAAAGTCCAAAACTGGTAAATATTCATTTAAAGAGGGACACAATTCTGTATTGGTTTCTCTAAATAAATCTAATCTCCCAATTTCCCTCTTCTGGGATGATGCATGTCTTCAAAAAGCGGGTGCTTTTGCTTGGGTGGTAGTGAATGGAATAATTTTGACAGCTGACAGGCTTGATAGATTGGGTTTGGTCACAACCTTTCCTTGTCTATTATGTGGCTATTTCTTAGAATCAGTTGATCATCTCCTTCTTCATTGCCCATTTTCCTTGCACTGTTAGTACTGGTTATATGCTAAACTAGGTTGGTCTTCAATGATTGGTCCTTCTCTATCTTCACAATTTAAGGCTTGGCCCTTTTTATATTCCAATGCTTTTTTTCACTGCCTCTTGATAGTTTATCCTTCCTTAATTGTTTGGAAAATTTGGAATGAAAGGAATAGAAAAATCTTTATAAATAATTCCTCTTCTCTCAAAGATGTGCTTCTCAATCTAGAAACCTCTATCTCTAAGGTTGTTAAGACTTTCATCTAAATAAAAGAATTGGTAGTTTGAAATCCCTCACCAATTGGGATGGTTTTATTTTACAAAATTGGTCATTACTGAAATCTCTACCTTTTCATGGTTCATTCTCTAACATGGTGGATAAAACTTTGGCTCGAAAAGGGGTCAAATAGAAGCCCCCCCATCAAGATTTCTTTAAATTAAACTATGATGGTGCTTCTAGGGGGAATCCTGTCCTATCTAGGATTGGTTTTTTCATCTCAAATTCCAATTCCACCATTCTGAAAGTGGCTTGTAAATCCTTACCAGTGGGAACTAATAACAAGGTCGAGCTGGAAGCTTTAAGTCTTGGTCTAAATCTAGCTAGGTCTTTACATATCAATTCTTTGATTATTGAAGGTGATTCAATGGTTACTTTTCATGCTATATCCAATCAGAAAAATAATATTTGGCATTTACAATATTTAATGGAAAGGGTTTTGCTTCAATTAAATTGGTTTAATAGCTACACTATAACTCACTATTTCAGGGAAGCTAACACCATTACAAATTTTCTGGCAAATAAAGCTATTAATGAGCATTTAAATTATAAAGAATTCTCCACTAATGAACTATCCACTTTGAACAAAATGCCTAATCATTCTAGTTCTAGTTTTGGGGTATTTTATGTTTGCACTCTTGTCAAAAGTGACTATGCTTTTAGTGGTTGTGTGGTGTCATGGGTTCTTTTGTTGGTTGGTTCAAAATATCAACAGTTCTTAATTATAAATTTTCTATTAGCTTTCATAAATCTCTTCAGGAGAAATTTGAAGCTATCTTTATCTTGGAGGTTGAAGATCTTTCGACTGTTTAATGGGTGGTGGGTTCCTTTAGCTAACACCATTGCATATTTTCTAGCAAATAAAGTTATTGATGAGCATTTAAATTATAAAGAATTCTCCACTAATGAATTTCTTGCTTTGATCAAAATGCTATGTTGATCATTTTGGTTCTGGTTTTGGGGTATTATATGTTTTCACTCTTGTCAAAACTGACTATGCTTTCAGTGGTTGTGTGGTATCATGTGTTCTTTTGTTGGCTGGTTCAGAATTTCAACAGTTCTTAATTATAAATATTCTATTAGCTTTCATAAATCTCTTCAGGAGAAATTTGAAGCTATCTTTATCTTGGAGGTTGAAGATATTTCGGCTATTTAATTGGTGGTGGATTCCTTTTGGTATCAAGAGAATTCTAATGCTTCTCTTGCTGAGATCTTATACCATTTTTTTACTGTCATTATGGATGTTTTTTTGGATGCAAAGATGGTTTGTACCATTGCTGGTATATTGGTGCGCCCTACCATTTTATCTGACCTGGATTTATGTGTTGCATTGATTCAGTACAATCTGGGCTTGGATCCTTTCATTTAGTTGGTTTTATTTCTAAAAATGGTTTTCTTGCTAATGGTTGTCTTGGAGAATTGATGTGGTTATTTAGGTCTAGAATTTGTCTGTGGCAGTATGGCAGACACAATCTCAGGTTGCATCCACCTTATGGTCATGCTTCCTTTGGTGGTCTTTTCTGCGGGAATTGATCTCTTCCTGGATTTGCAATCTCCACTTCCTTTGATCATTGGCTACCTTCTTCACATATTGTCATCGGCTCGTGCTCTCATTTGTAACCTATTATTGGGTTGTTTTTTATGTCTATTCTTTTTCAGTTAGGTTTGGGGTTTCTTTTTGGGTTGATTCTGGGGGTTTTCTCTTGATGTAATTCTGAACTGAGCTATAACCAGAGGTTTTCTTTCCTAGTTCTTTCCTACCGGTATGCTCTTTTGAACCAGGACAATGTAATTTTTTTAATTATTTAATAAAATTTTAGTGGCTAAGCCACTTTTATCAAAAAATAAAATAAAATTATATGTATAAATACATATATAATTATATATATAATTATATATATATATATATATATATATATATATATATATATATATATATATATATATATATATTTAAATATGTATATTTAAATGGATATTTTGTTAAAATAGGTGCATGTAATTGCACAAGTTAGATATTTTAAAATGAAATGTTTCAAAAGAGGAAATTGATTTTTATTTAGCTTTAATTTCTCTATTGTTTGTAATTGAAATTGTGTTAATTTAGTTTATTTTGGGAAAAGTGTTATTGTGTTTTATTGAAATCGAAATTGGATTTAGGAATTCCTAATGGTAGTTTTATTTCCTGCCTGAATTGCTTATTGAATTATGATTTCTTTTGTTCACATACGTTGGGAAATATGTTAGTTGTGATTTTGAAAGTCTTCCAGATGATGTTATTTGATGAGGGGGTTGTGATTTATGGTTCAATCCTTTGATTTCCCTTGGGTAGTGCACTTGGTTGTTTTTCAATTTAAACACTCGATTAATACAAACGAGATGTGTTGCCTCTTGCATTATGGTTGATATTTATTATCAATTTTTGTGCACTTTGTCTATCCATGGTTTGTGGATTAGATCCTTGTGTTGTCAGTAGGGGAGTGGCTCTCAATGGGGGTTGACGCACAAAGTGGTGCCAGGGTAACTCATGTGAGAGTTAGTTAATTCAGTGGAAATTAAACAATTGTATTAGGGGAAAGGGTAGCTTAAATCATATAACTTGTTAATTGTGCCTCGCTCATGGGCTCAAGGGATTGTTTAGACTTGGGATGAGATGAGAAGGCCTGGAATGGAAAGATCATTATCTTGTCCCTTTGAAAGATAATTAATTTCTCATCAATTTGCATGTGGGGTCGGGGGTCGTGAGAGGCTACCAGGATAACCCAAGATGGGGGCTAGGGCCTATGAAGATCTGCCAGGATAACCCATGTAGCTTTGTGATGACACTCCTCCTATGACAACTATTGTATTATTAAGTGGATATACATGATTATTTTACTTTGGAAGCAATGTAACCTTTAGGTATGCATTGTTCTTGTATGGTATAGTATTATGTGTTGCATGTTTCTAGAGGTTGTTGGTTTCGCCTAGGAGGCCCTTTTACTATCTTCGAGCATGGGGGATGGGCCTTCGGG
Source organism: Sequoia sempervirens (assembly GCA_007258455.2). Classification (NCBI taxonomy): domain Eukaryota; kingdom Viridiplantae; phylum Streptophyta; class Pinopsida; order Cupressales; family Cupressaceae; genus Sequoia; species Sequoia sempervirens. Next base: position 135,648 of record VDFB02046911.1, on the reverse strand, counting down.
TACCACTTGGTTGGGTGGAACATGCACCTTACACCGTTGGGTTCCCATTTCATGTTTGTGATGGCCAGATCTTCTAGAGTGGAGAGCTCGCATGTTTCAGTTACTTGTACCATCTCTTGTGCACTATTGGTTTAGTTGGATACTTATGTATATGTACTACTCCTCATTTGTATTCAAGGAAGATTCTTGTATCATTGTTATTGTAACATTATTGTATGATCTTCCTCATTTTGAAAATGAGTCTTGTAACTACTTTATGGAATGAATGCAATCTATGGATGATTCTTTAATGTACTTTGTATCTTATGAGATGAGTTTAATGATTTGGATGTATGTTATTTATATCATGAGTTTAATTTTATATGCTATGGATTAGTTTACTTTTGTAAGTTATGGGATACGAATGTAAGCGTTGTTGCGTACCTTAGAGGATGTATGTGTTAAGTGTAGTTCACTTTACTTGTTATTAATTACACTTTAAAAAAAAAATTGTTACACTTTCATTGTGTTTGCTTCATCCTCTAGGGTTACATGGTGGGTCGTTACACATGGTATTAGAGCCCAAGTTTAAACACTAGGTTCTCTTAGATAATGTTGAACCTATTAAGTTGTTAGTTGTGTAGGATTTAAGTTTACGTACCTTATCTTATACCTTGTTGTGTCTATGTAGGATCATGTCACCTAGGTGAGGTCATGGTAGAGGTCGGTGGTCATGGCCGTGGAGGCGGTTGTGGAGGTAGTCAGCAGGATTCACCTCCCCATGTTCTCCATGACTCAGATCGTGAGGAACATCAAGCTTCCCAAAATGTTCTGGGAGGCGGTGATTAGAATCAGGATCCACCAGGGATTGAGGGAGCTTAGCTGTATCATTTTTTAGAGGAGACGCTTGCTTGCCTTGCGCCGAGGTAGGACAAAGATCAAATTAATATTGGTGAGAGAGAGGTACCAGCACAACCTGAGGCAGATATAGCCGCTCACATGAGAGACCTACTTAGATCTTGTTTTCCCACTTTTGATGGTTCTACCAATGGATTAGAGGTTGAGATGTGGTTGATAGAATGAAACTGGTGATTTTCTATGCACCCTTATGGTAGCAACACCAAGGCCAGATGTGCGATCATGTACTTGCGAGACTTTGCATCTACCTGGTGGACATTGGAGGAGAAAAACCTCTATATTGACATTAATTATGTGTCTTGGGATATGTTCATAGAGAGGTTTAGAGCCAGATTCCTTTCTGACCATTGGTGATAGAATCATGGAGATGAGTTTCATGCTCTATGACAGATGTCCATGTCAGTGGAACAATATGAGCATTTATTTTAAGAGCTCAAGCAGTTTGTTGGCATTGGTGATGATGAGGGCATGCTTGTTAAACACTTCATTAGGGGGTTAAATGCTTGGATCAATGGTGGTGTTTGGGTTTTCAAACCTAAGACCATGGAGACAACAGTGGAGATGTAATACCCCCATGTTGTTGATACTATTTGCTACGATTTGTTACCTTTATATGTTAGTGTGATACTGATTTGTGATGGTGATTAATTCACCGACCTGGTGTGTGCGGATGCGTAGTTTAGTTGATTGCTACATTTGACATTATTATGTTGATTTATGATACTTTATGTGGTGTTTGGATTATTTGATTATGTAATGGTTTTTCCCTAGTATTATATATGTTGATGTTATGATTCTATGATGATGTTAATTGGATTCAGTATTATATTATGATGCAGTAGATAAGTAATCATGTTATCATATGATCAGTTAATTTAGGAATGTTATTTCATATTTGATATTGTAATTGTTAGTATAGCTTAGGTGAGAGGACAGTGTAGCACCACTTGTTCACGAGTGCCCTGCTACGCTACAATTCCTTCTCACGACATCATGTTTTCGATTATATATATGTGTTACTTGACATTTATTTGTATGCAAGATTTGCAGGAATAAGTCTCGATTCCACCTGCTTCGGCAGGATAGGGTGAGCATTAAATTATCCCAATGGGTAAAATGTTGAAAAAAAGGAGTTGATTTGGAAGTGTCCCTGTCCCAAGTCCGTCATCCTATTGTGAGTTTGTTTGTGTCATGATTGGAGTTTTTTCCTTGTTGTTGTGGAGTTTGATTGTTGAGTATTTATTTTATTTATGGTTAGTGTTTATTTAATTAATCTTATTTTATAAGATTAATTAATGTTTTGTTATTTTTGATTAATTGTGAGTTAGTTAAATGTTGAATTTGAAATATATTGTAGTTAAAAAGTTATTTAAATAATTTAAAGTGCCAAAAAGTAATTTAAATTAGAATGAAGATGATAATTATATATTATCTTGTTTCTTGATAATAAATTAGAAATAAAGTTGAGGATAATATCATGTGGAATTAATTAATTTTTAATTAAACATTGTAGATAAGTGTGTGCTTTTAAAAGATGGAAAAAGGACCAATGAGAAAAGGGGATTTTTGAGGAAAAAAAATGGAAAAGCTTTATTGATTTTTATTTATTTTATTATGAGAGCGTTTTTCACATACAGAAGTTTTTTCTGGTTTTTGGGGCTGTAAGAGAAAATAAAAATAGTTTTTGTTTGTTCTTCTAGGGAAAGAGAATTGTTTTTGAAGAAAAGACAGATTCAGAAGAGAGCTGCAGGCAAGAAATCGAGAAGAGGCTACATAAGGGATTCTACATCAAACAAAGGATTCCAGGTTTTATTCTTTTAATTTATTATTATTTTATTGTTCTATAAGTAAAATCTGGTTTGTTGTGTTTGAAAATCCATTCCTCTACTTCTTTTGAAAGTGGTTTTGTGATTGAAAATTTGTTTTTTTTAAATCTTTGAATCCTCTGTAGGAAATTATAGTGAAACCTTCAAGATTTCTTCAATAAAACTTAGAGGTGGAAATAATTTCTTTGAAAAGAAAATTATTTTATTAGTTGAAATTTGTATATCCAGATCTATATTGAGTTTGTTAGGAAAGCAATTTATTTATATGATTTTTTTTTAATCTCTCTCTCTCTCTATATATATATATATTCGATTCTTTTAAAATACACACACACACACACACATATATATATAAAGTTTTATATAGTTCAAATTTCAAAATATTATGTATTGAATAAATAATTATGCATTTTAATTGTGATTATTTCAAATTTATTCGTAAGCGAAATACATGTGAAAATTATATTAAAGAAAATAAATTTAATTTAAAAATAAAAAAAATAAAAAAATTTTTGGGGGTGGGAGGTCGGCCGAAGCCATACCCCCCCATGGCCCCATGAGGGTGACTGTGCGCAGTCACCATGACTGCGCACAATAGCTGAGGCTGTTGGGCGCAGTCTGTGGGGACTACGACCTCCCCACAGTGGGAGGTACGTAGTACCTCCGCCTGTGTGGAGGTCTGGGCCAAATAAAATTTGCTTTATTTTATTTATTGTTATTTGTTTCTTTTAATGCGTTTTTTGAGTTCGATGGTATATATATGTGTGTGTGTGTGTGTGTGTGTGTGCATGTGTGTGTGTGTATTTAAATTATAATTTTAAAATATGATATTTATTATATATATATTTATTTTATAATTTTAAAGCATGATATTTATTTAATGTTTTCATAAAATGATTATTTTTAATTTTATATATTTATAAAAACACATAAAAGCATATATAAGTATAGGTATATAATTGCATTTATATGTGTAGTCAGTTGGATATATTGCAGATGAGAATTTAATATGATAATTTTTACAAGTTATTATATTATAGTTTAATTGAGGAAATTGGGAATATGCTATGTGATTATTATTAAATTGATTAGTTAAAGATTAAGAGATGCAATGTTATAGTGTTATTGTGTGAATTAGGAATATCTTGTGTTTTTTGAATTTAATTGATCTTTCTCGAGTTATTGATTTATGATGTTGGTGAAATTTATTGTGCTTGTAGTTTGTTTAGCGATGTTCTATGTTTTATTCACTCGAGAGATTATTCATTTTATTTAATTTGATTTTCATTAATTGGGTTATGTCTCGCGGGAAAACCCTAGTGTCAATGTATCATGTTATAGGAACTTTAGTTGTTGTTAAGACTTCCAAAGGCGGGAATACTAATGTGTAATTGTGATCTCGTATTTGATGCTTGGTCTATGTTTTGATCATGGTTATGATTTAGTTTGCTCTTGGATTGTACCGTTTGTGGATATGTTTCATATGTTATGGTGAGATGGTTATGCCTCGCAGAGGACCCAGTTGATTGGTTCAGTGTTCTTGTTGATACAATCCTTTTGTGTTGGATGGTTTGTGTTGGGTGTTTAGAGAGGGTGGCTCTAAGTGGGGGTTGGCGCACAAAGGGGCTGTCAGGGTAACCCACCTAGAGTTAGGGTAATCAGTGATAATTTAAGTAATTAATCGTGGGTGGGTTTAAACATTAATAAGATAATTGTGATGCCTCGTTTGCTTGTTAGTGCTATCATAGACTAAAGGGGACCGAGAAGGTTGTGGTTGGCAAGATCGTTGCCTTGTCTTCATGAAAGGTTAACAATTCCACATGAGTAACCCTATGGAGCAACACCTTGAGATAGGTTGTCAGGAGAACCATAGATGGAGGCGACACCTTAACTAGGTTGTCAGGATAATCCATGTAGAGATGGAGGCGGCACCTTGTGATAGGTTGTCTGGATAATCCATGTTAAGCCATGCGATGACACTCTCCTCTAACATTCCATTTATGTTATTTTATTGAAGTCCTCTGGAAGTAGTCCTTTGATATTATGTCTTGAGACTTATTGATGATGTGTTTAAATGAGTTACTGTTGTATCATCTGTAAAGTGATTTAATGTTATGTTTTGAAAGTGGTCTATTGTTATGTCTTTTGGTGATTTATCGTGGTTTAGTTTCTATGCGTTCTTTTGATGTTATGTTATCTGGTATGGAGTTAGTTTTGTGTTACTGTTGATGTTCTTGGTCGGGGATCCTTCCTTGTTAACTCCCAGCATGGGGGTGGTTGGGTGGAACGTGCTTCGCACCCCATTGGGTTCCCTTTGGTTGCAGTTGTTTCTTTCATTGTAGGGTTTTGGCAGATGTTGTGGCTCTAGTGTTCTTATGTACCAGATGGATGTTTATACTTCAGATGTAATTTATTTATTGATATATTGTCTCCCACGTATGTTGGGAAGACCTTGATGTAATTTTTTTATATGTTCATCATGTAGTACTATCATGTTGTTGTAATGTATGTTCAAGCCATGTAATCATTCAGGAACTATGATTTGTAATTATTGATTATGTTATGTTGTATCTGTGTGATATGTATATATATTTATTATCTAATGATTAATTCATTTGTGTATTACATATATGGTTTAATACAGATTACTTTTTATTAATGTGGTTATTGTTAATGGATGTTTTAAATGGTGTTATGAGAATGAATGGTTTTACGTAATTGTTTAATTATTGTTTAGTCTATTATCTTTGTTATTGGTTAGTGTAGTAATGTCACCTCGTATACCCCAAGGGATTTAGTGGTGCAACTTAGAACATTGTTATGTTGGAATGCTTAAGTACATTTAATATGTTCTTTTAAAAAAAAATTGTTGTGTTTTTATTTGTTCCTTTGGGGTTTGTCAGGTGAGGAGGCGTTGAGGGAGGAAAGGAAACTAGACTAGTGGAGGAGCTTGGCGATGGCATTGGGTGGCCATACTAGAGTGTAGATGTTAGTGCTTCAACTATAGGACCTAGTTCATGTAGTGGCAGGTCTCAAAATTTTGGACCACCCTAGGACATAAGAGGTGCTGCAGTTTATCAACATCAAAATTCACAAGGGAAACAAAAGAATTTCCAGCCGAAACAGGGAGACAAGTATCAGTCAGGGGGTGACAGGAACTGGAGGCGTGTCAAACGCTTCAATTATGAGTAGCCGACATAGAGTACATAGTCCATCTATAAGGGGTAGTGTACAATAGTTGAGCACACCTCTTGGAGGTAGAGGATTCGGAAAGGGTACAGGATGTTTTCCTTGTGGCCAACAGGGTCACATAGCGCGATAGTGTCCCAATAAGGGCATATCAAGTTATACTTAGAGGCCAGTAGTGTTAGAGCCAATTGTTGGAGATGTGGGTAGAGGTCATTGAGTATTTGTTGCAGTTGACAACCACTAGGCTGATCACCAGGGCACAATGGTAGAGATTTTTGGTATGTTATAGGGTAACAGGGTTACCATTTTGTTTGATTCAGGAGCATCAGATTCTTTTATTTCAACGTCTATCATGGCATGTTGTAGAATGAGGGTAGTAAAGCAAGATGTTAAGTGGTAGGTCAAATTGGCCTCTGATATTAAATTTGTAGCACATTCCCTAGTACCTGATTGTAGATTGGAGATTGGATCCTTTCACATTATAATAGACCTCTACATTATACTATTGGGGTCATATGACATCGTCTTAGGGATGGATTGGCTTGAGGCTCACAGGGCCATTATTGACTATTGACGCAAGTCAATTTGATGCATTGATGTATCTAGTAGGGATGTTGAGATAGTTGGAGTCCAGAGACCCATATCATTGAGGATGATCTCGGCTATGCAGCTAAGGAGTTGTGTATGTCAGGGATTTCAATTGTTTGTAGTGACAATAGATGACTTGGAGTTGGGTGATAGTGAGGAGAAGGTTTCTCTTGATATCCACCCTATACTTCAAGAGTATGCAGATGTATTTCCCAATGAGATTCCAGGGATGCCACCTCAACATGACATTGATTTCAAGATTGATCTTATACCTAGTTCTGAGCCTATTTCACAAGCTTCGTACTATATGACTACACAGGAGCTTAAGGAGCTCCACTTGTAGCTAGAGGATTTAGTAGCGAAGGGTTTCATCCACCGTAGTCTTTCACCTTGGGGAGTACCAATAATTTTTGTGAAGAAGAAAGATGGTTCTCTCTATCTGTGCATAGACTACCATTAACTGAATAAAGTGATAATCAAGAATTGATATCCCTTACCTAGGATTGATGATTTGTTTGATTAGATCAAGGGTGCTATGGTCTTTTCAAAAGTCAATCTTAAGTCAGGGTATCATTAGCTACGTATTTTTGAATCTGGCATTCATAAGATGGTGTTTCTCACATGTTACGGTCACTATGAGTTTATAGTGGTACCATTCGGGTTGATGAATGTGCCATCTATGTTCATGAGCTTGATGAATAGAGTCTTTCACACTTATCTGAATAGATTTTTATTAGTATCCCTTGATGATATATTGATCTATTCCAGGATAGTAGAGGAGCATCTTAGGTAGGTTTTGCAATGTTTGAGAGATAATCAATTGTACACTAACCTGTCCAAATGCAATTTATTTAAGACTGGGGGTAACTACCTTGGGCATGTGATATTAGGAAAGGGTATTGTAGTGGATCCTATGAAGATCCAAGCGATCATTGGGATTAGCAGGTTATTACATATGTTTTGTTCAGGATTTCTCTAGGATAGGACATCTTATCACTTCTCTTCAGAGAAAAGGGAAGAGATTTGTTTGGTCAGAGCAGTGTGAGGCAAAACTTTAGACTCTGAAGGAAAGGTCAACCAGTGCACTGATTCTTGCGATACCTAATCCTACATGAGATTTTGTTCTTTGTACAGACACATCTTTGGAGGGATTAGGAGCATTTTTGATGCATAATGGTTGTGTTATTGTGTACGAGTCACGCAAACTCAAGGATCATGAGTTGAATTATCCCATGCACGATCTTGGGTTGGTAGCAGTAGTACACACTTTGATGAGGAGACATTTCCTGTTAGGGAACATATTTGAGGGTATGTGTAGGATCATCATGGAAAAAATAGGCCCTTAAGTGGCAAAAAATTCAAAAAAATCAGAGTTAGGAAACTTGACATAAAAATTTGAATAAGTTACCTTAACTCAGTCAAAACTTTATGAAATTCAATTTTTATTTTTTTAATCCTATATTATGCAAAGCATAGAATGTGACACATGTTTTAGATTCAAAAAATGTGATACCATTTGAAACCTATATATGTTTTTCAATCAGTCTATCAATTAGGACTTTAGTCGTAATTGGAATAGAAAATGAATAATAATTACTTATTAAATTCAAAGTAAAGCATAATTTATATTGGTGGAAAGCTGAGAATCTCATTTAAAAACCCTTTTTGTTTGATCAATTTTGGGTAGGAAAATAGTTGTCAGCCACATACCCATCATATTGCAACTTTTTGGCCCATCATGATCCTACACATACCCTTGAGTTGCATAGTGACCATCGGAGCTTACAGTACATCTTTACGCAACCTAATCTAAATGCCAGGTAGAGGCGATGGATGGAATTCCTTTGTGAGTATGACTTCGAGGTGAAGTTCGTCCAGGGGAAGGAGAACATTGTTGTCGATACTCTCAACAGATGGAGACATGAACTTTGTTAGAGTTGACTCTTGGTGTGGATTTGAGGAGTCAGGTTATTTCTACACTTCCTACAAATAGTTGGTATCAGGAAGTGAGATCAGAGATAGAGATAGGCAGGAATCTTAAGGGCAAGTTCTCAAGTTATTCTCTAGAGTCAGATGGTTTTTTGAGACACATGGGACACATTTATGTTCCATCTTTTGGAGATATTTGTACCTTGGTTATGACAGAGGCACGAAACCCTATTCATCTCATATAGGAGTGAAGAAGATGCATGTTGATTTGTGACAACTATACTTCTAGGCAGGTATGAAGCGAGATATCACTGACTTTGTGTCAAGGTGTTTGGACTGTCACCGAATGAAGGATGAACACTAGCATTTGACAGGACTTTTGTAGCCACATTTGATGCCAGAATGGAAATGGGATATAATCTCATTGGATTTCATTGTTGGGTTACCCCAATTCTTCATGATGACACAATGCCATTATGGTGATGATGAATAGGTTGACGAAGGTAGCACATTTCTTTCCTATTCGTTCATCCTATAATGCTCCGTATGTTGCTAAAGTTTTCATGGGAGATATAGTTAGGTTGCATGGTATTCCTTGTCAGATCATTTTTGATAGGGATCATGTGTTTACCTTAGCTCTTTGGACGTCATTGCAGCATGCGATGGGGATGTAGTTGAACTTTAGTTTAGCATATCACCCTAAGACAGATGGAAAAATGAAGAGGATCAACCAAATCCTCGAGGATATGTTATTCATGTATGTGATAGACCAGTAGACACGATTGGAGGACTATCTCCATTTAGTGGAGTTTGCTTATAATAACAGTTATCAGAGTTCAATTGGTATGCCTCCTTTCTAGGCATTGTATGGATGACCATGTCAGACTCCTTTGAGTTGGCATCAGTGAGAGGATAGAGTTCTATTGGATCCTGAGATGCTTCAATATATGGAGCAGTAGGTGATCCGTATCAAGGAACATTTGGTTGCTGCACAGGATAGGTAGAAAAAATATGTAGATGTGCATCGAGTGGATCGCCAGTTTGCAGTAGGTGACTGAGTCTTTTTGCAAGTGTGTTCGCAAAAGAGTCCAATCTGATATGGAAAGGGATCTAAGCTTGCACCTCACTTTGTTGAGCCATTTGAGATTCTTGAGAAGATTAGGCCAGTAGTGTGCTTTCTTTCTTTGCCTCCTAGTCTCTCATGCATACACAGCGTATTTCATGTTTCAAACTAAGGCCTTATCACCTAGATATATCTCACAACCTTGATTGGACTACCTTACAGGTAGAGGACAAGCAGCTAGCTTTGGATCCCATGGTCATCACGTAGATAGGATACTTTCCCTTAGGGGTCAAGATATTGAGCAGGTTAGGGTCTAGTGGGATCCTAAAGATGATACCGGCTACTTGGAAGGATGCTACTAGGATGAGGGAGCTCTATCCCTATTTTTTCGTACGCTTCCAAGAGTAAGCTTGATCCTTGGGGGGGAGGATGTAGCACCCCTTTGATTTTCTTATATTTTTAGACAGTGTTTTTACTTTGATAGACCATGATACTATGTTGTTGTTGTTTGATCGCTGACATTGGAGTGATGATGGTTTTTATATTGTTATGTGATGGTACACTATAAATGATTATTGATTAAGACATGCTTGCTAGTTAGCATAGTTGATTATTTGAGTTGATAAATTGATATATGCTCATCTATAGTTAATTGATGTGACACTGTATTGGTGAAGGGAACGAGATTGCATCACTTGCTTTCGAGTGCCTTGTGATTCCACAATTTTCTCTTCACGGTGTGATTTTTTATAATCTATATACATATATGGCATATGTTTTATTGTAGGATTGTAGGTACAGGGCATTGACTCCACCTGGATTCGCAGGTTTGAGTGTGTTCATTGCCCAATGAAATAGTTGATTGGGAGATAGTAATAGGGTTTCCTTTTCAAGCCACAACCCTAGTCATAGTGTCGTCAATCCTTGTTTCAGTATGCTTTGTTGTTATGTTGTCCACATTTTCCTTGTTTATTTATTTTGCAAGGTATTTTTTGTGGGAAATTAATGTTAATTAATATTTATAATGGTTTTTAGTGATTATTTAATTAATTTTGATTAATGCTGTTAAAAGTTTTATATTTTATTTAATTAATTAAATTTAATTTATTTTGTAAAGTGATTTAATCTTTGAGATTAAATTTATTTTATAAATTGATTAAATTAATTAGATTAAATTTAATTAGAAATTAATATGTGAATTATGAATTATTAAATGCATAAATATCTTGTAATTATCTTAGAGGAAATATTTGTGATTTGGTTGAAAAGATATTTTATTTGTGACATGTGTTAGAAAAATTAAACACTGTTGTTGGGAATTAATTCTCAAAGAGAATCATTGCATTAACTGAAGAGGAAAGAGGCTACTTCACGGCAATGAGAAAAAGATATTTGGAGAGGTTGTTGAAAATTGGGGAAGAAGCTCTCGGGAAATTTTTGGCTCTAGTTTTGTTTTCATATTTTTGGAAAAGTGGGTAATTTGGAAGAAGCTTTGGTAAATTGGAATTTGAAGGTGAAGCTCTACTTCAAACATCATTTCCTCAAGCATCTTGAAACAGGTTCTTTAAATTAGTTTTATTGTTATGCAAATTGGAAAGATTGTTTGTACAAGAAGAATATGTTATTTGTGTAGAAGCTTTAATATATTTGTAAATTTGAAAGATTGTCATGTTTGGAAAATATCTGTGAAAATTTTAGAGCTTCTATAGAAATTGATTTTAAAAATAGAATACCCAGAAAGATTTTATAGTGAAACAATAGAAAACCCAGAGAGAAAACAATAGAAGATTTGGAAAATCTCTGTAGGAATGGATTTAAAATCTTCATGTCAAAATTTGTAGAAAATTTTGTTTGTATGGGAAAGGATCTTCCTATAGAATATTATTGTTTTTTTAATTTTCCCAATTAGTTTTATTTGGCTGGGAAAATTGAAACCTCTATATAATTTTGTAAATACTTCTTGTAGAAATTATTTTTGTGAAAATAAGTTGCCCAACTGGAGCATTCATGTTGATGAATCTATATATATATATATATATTATTATATATATACATATACAAATATATATATATATATATATATATATATATATGTATATTTTTAATAAATTATAAAATCCCTGTAGAAATCATTTTGAAAAATCTGGAATTGAAAATGTTCGTATGGCAAATTTTATTTATTTGCAAGTTTTGTTAAAATTGAATGGTTGAATATAGGTTCGGGGGAGGTTGTGGCTATCCCCACAGCTTTTTCCCCCATAGGGAGGCGAACTGTGGAGACAACCTAGTGCTACCCTCCATAGACCTACGCCCATCTATGGGAGCCGACACTGTATGTACAGGCTAGCGCTGCAGTATATGCAACCTTTAAACTTTTGTCTATACTTTATAAATTTCACTTATGATTTTAATACGTTTTTTTATTTTTATTTTAATATATATATGTAAATATATATTCATATATATATATATATTTAAATATATATTTTATTATTGTTTGGAAATTGTAATTTATTTTTAAATAATTAAATAATATATTTATGTATATTTAATTATATTTATATATACATATATAATTATATATATTTAAATGGATATTTTGTTAAAATAGGTGCATGTAATTGCACAAGTTAGATATTTTAAAATGAAATGTTTCAAAAGAGGAAATTGATTTTTATTTAGATTTAATTTCTCTATTGTCTGTAATTGAAATTGTGTTAAGTTAGTTTATTTTGGGAAAATTATTATTGTGTTTTATTGAAACGGAAATTGGATTTAGGAAATCCTAATGGTAGTTTTATTTCCTACCTGAATTGCTTATTGAATTATGATTTCTTCTATTCACATACGTTTGGAAATATGTTAGTTGTGATTTTGTAAGTCTTCTAGATGGTGTTATTTTATGAGGGGATTGTTGTGATTTATGGTTCATCCCTTTGATTTCCCATGGGTAGTGCACTTGGTTGTTACTCAATTTAAACACCTGGTTAATATGAATGGGATGTGTTTCCTATTACATTATGATTGATATTTATTATTGGTTTTTGTGCACTTTATCTACCCATGGTTTGTGGATTAGATCCTTGTGTTGTCAGTAGGGGAGTGGCTCTCAATGGGGGTCGGTGCACAAAGTGGTGCTAGGGTAACTCATGTGAGAGTTAGTTAATTCAGTGGAAATTAAACAATTTTATTAGGGGAAAGGGTAACTTAAATCATATAACTTGTTAATTGTGCCTTGCTCATGGGCTCAAGCGCTTGTTTAGACTTGGGATGAGATGAGAAGGCCTGGAATCACAAGGTCATTATCTTATCCCTTTGAAAGATAATTGATTTTGCATTGGTTTACATGTGGGGTCGGGGGTCGTGAAAGGCTACCAAGGTAACCCAAGATGGGGGCCAAGGCCTAGGAAGATCTACCAGGATAACCCATGCAGCTTTGTGATGACACTCCTCCTATGACAACTATTGTATTGTCTAGTAGATATACTTGATTATTTTACTTTGGAAGCAATGTAACCTTTAGGTATGTATTGTTCTTGTATGGTATACTATTATGTGTTGCCTATGTCTATGGGTTGTTGGTTTTTCCTAGGAAGCCCTTTTACTATCTCCTAGCACAGGGGGTGGGCCTTCGGGTACCACTTGGTTGGGTGGAACTTGCACCTTACATTGTTGGGTTCCAATTTCATGTCCGTGATGGCGGGATCTTCCAGATTGGAGAGCTCTCATGTTCTAGTTACTTGTACCATCTCTTGTACACTATTGGTTTAGTTGGATACTTATGTATATGTACTACTCCTAATTTTTATTCGAGGAGGATTCTTGTATCATTGTTATTGTAACATTATTGTATGATCTTCCTCATTTTGAAAATGAGTCTTGTAACTACTTTATGGAATGAATGCAATCTATGGATGATTCTTTATTGTACTTTGTATCTTATGAGATGAGTTTATTGCTTTGGATGTATGTTATTTATATCACAAGTTTAAATTTAAATGCTATGGATTAGTTTAATTTTTTAAGTTATGGGATACGAATGTAAGTGTTGTCGTGTACCTTAGAGGATGTATGTGTTAAGTGTAGTTCACTCTACTTGTTATTAATTACACTTTCAAAAAAAAAGTTACGCTTTTGTTGTGTTTGCTTTGTCCTCTAGGGTTACGTGGCGAGGCGATACAGATTACTCCATGGCATAAGTGGATAACCTATGCGTAGGCTATGAATAGTTAATACAAATCAAGCTAGGAAGGTGGATGAGAATGTGACATTCATTTCAAATTAGGGGTGATGTATACTTTGGCCAAAGTAGTCTAAGTTGCCACTATTAGTTCATTGTGATTTGAGCTTATGTACTAGGTAGGGAATTTCATATGTGCTGGTTGTAGCCATTGTGTGATAGATGTAGAAATGTATAGGACACACCACCAAGCTTAGGGAAGGATATTATTATTATGAGGTTACCAAACCAATCTCTTCGTCGAAGGGAGGGCCATCTTATCATATGTGGTAGATGTGTGGGGGAGTCCATGGTTGGTAGAAAATCACTTGAGTGATGCTTCTCCTCATCAATTCCCAACCAAGTTTTGATGGAGGGCACCTGGACCATTCATATACCTAGTGCCATTTAGATCATGGAAGCTATGTAGGTATTTATGTATCCATTTCTATGGAAGATTGTAAAAGAGAAAATATTATCATGAAATTATGTAATATGTTATCAATACTTTGGAAAGTTGTAATACTTTGTTGTAATGCAATGGGAAAATTTAGAATGATGTTTATTTCAAATGTGTATATTATTCTTATAGATGAAAAGAAAAAAAGATATATTAAAAAGATGACATCATAATTTATTTCCTTGAGGTGAAAAACATAGTAAAATTTTGGGTAGAACAAATCATGGGCATGTTACATGTGGTATCAAAGCTACTAGGTTCAACTCTAGAACTTATGAGCTCATTATGTAAGTGATGTGTAAACCTTATCAAAAGATAATGGTAGAAAATTTCTTATGCAAAGATGACAAGAGAAAAAGAACAAAGCGGAAATAAAAAGGGAAGTGAAGTTCCCTGTGGAAATTTTTTTAAGTCTAGGACTAGGAAATAATTGTCCCTAGAGTTGAAAAATCTTAAACCAATAACTCATTTGGATACACCTTTGGATTACAGAAGATTATGGAACCATGTACGGTACGAAAGTTATGGAGGAATACCAATGAGTACCCTCACCTTATGAAATAATTTAAATGACTATGAGGGATAGGAAGGATTGAAGTAAACTACCTCATTGATAGCAACTTGCAGATGTGAAGAGTCAAGAAATTGTGGATTTATCAAGGATACTATGAATCTAAGATTATGCTTTATTGGAAAAGAACTAATAGATAGCATAAATTGGAAACTTAGTCAAAGTAGAAAGTCAATATTTTTTGAATAAAAAAAAACAAGAGAGGTATCCAAGAAGTAGGATAACCCTTGACAAACCTGATTTAGTACAGGGTTAAAATCTTGCAATGATAATCAGAGCCAACAATGAAGGATTAATACCTTAGAATGAAGGTTAGAGACCCAAATGGTTAGGAAAAGAAGCAACCTATGAAAGTTGACATGATTCCACCAACTAGAATAAGCAAGGTCAATTTGGAGTTTTGATTAAGATGGAAAAAGAAGAAACCAAGCAAATTTAGAGTGTTTAAGATTATGACAAAATAGTTACCAACAATTGGGACAAAATCACTTGGAAAGATGATTACAAGTTGGGAACTAAAATGTGAATCGAACTAATCCAACAAAGGATTGGTTAGTACGTAATTTGGTAGAAAGTGCAAAATAAACTTACCAACATGTCAAGGAAAGTAAACTTATGTTTAGATGTTCCAAAAGGAAATTGGCTATGGAGGGAAACTATGTGTCAAAAGGGTATGTGCAGGATCATGTTGGGCCAAAAAGTGGTGATATGGTGGGTATGTGTAGGGTATGTAGCTGACGACATTTTTTTACCCAAAATTGATGAAACGAAAAGGGGTTTTAAAGGAGATTCACAGATTTCCACCAATATAAATTATGCTTTACTTTGAATTTAATAAATAATTATTATTTATTTTCTATTTGAATTACGACTAAAGTCCTGATTGATAGGCTAATTCAAAAACATCTATAGCTTTCAAATGGTATCACATTTTTTGAATCCAAAACATATGTCACATTCTATGCTTTGCATACTATTGGATTAAAAAAAATGAATTTCATGAAGTTTTGATGAAGTTAAGGTGGTCAGACATACAAGTTTTTATACTTTTTAAAAGTTGTAATAAAAAATTCATAATTAATTATTTACTTGGAAAAAAATTACAAAAAAATATGCATCGCATCTAGACATGAGTCCTCTACTTATATCTAAAATATTATCATTTTATTGTAGTTAGGGTGGTCAGACAAACACCTACTTCTTATTTTTTCCTTGAAATTTAAGTACTATTGCATTGAAATTTCAATTTTTCACTAAATAGATTTTTTTTTATTTAAATAAACCTAGCAGTTTAGAAACTACATTCAATTTGCTATAGATTCTATTCTTACATATTTTTGAAATAATATAGATAACTTATTCAAATTTTTATGTCAAGTTGCCTAACTCTAATTTTTCTAAAAAAAATTGCCAATTAAGGGCCTATTTTTTCCATGATGATCTTGCACATACCCAAAAAATAAGTAAATTTGGAAACAACTCACAAAGGAGAAGACACAATTGATATAGTGATCCTTAGAAAAGCCTATTAACACATCAACAAGTGGGATTTGTAAATACAAGATATTATTTCACTATGGTTAAAAGGCTATTAATGTACATGGAAAAGAGAAATTGGAATAAAATAATAAAGTACCTCTTAGCTTTTAAAGTTATTGATTATTCAGATCTCATTATGGTGGATCCAACTATTGATTCTGAAAGATTAAAGGGCGATGATGAATCCAATTTTGGGAATGAGAAAGTATATTCAAGGTATACCATGGAGGGTAAGAAAGGAAAGTAATAGTCAATCAACTATTAAAAACCAACAACAAGGAATGATAAACCAATTCAATTTGGGGAAAGTGAATGTTTTCTAAGAGCTCAACTTTAAGATGATCTAATATTGTGGAAACACTAAGGGGGGAAGAATGAGAGTAGACAAACTCAAATATAAAGCACCCCATACAACAAAGTTTATTAATATATTTTCAATTTGGAAGAACTTTTGACTTCTCCATAAGTCACGATTCAAAGACCTACAACTGAAGTCTTATATGACTGCAACATGGTTGGTAAAGTTAAAAACAAAGAAATATTTGAAACACAAATAGTATACGTAATTGTTTTGAAAGAATAATTTGTTATTATCATTGATACCTTGGAGAAAGATAGGCAATATACTTGATCATGAAAGGAAAAGAAGGGAAGATTCATGTACTTATGATTTTGAGTTATTATAAAACATTCATGTACTTATGATTCATGAAATAACTGTTGACATCTTTTGGAAGATAACATTGAACCAACATGATGTAATGAGAATTGTTACTCAACTAATATGAAATGCTCATTGGAAGAAATAGATTGAGCTGAAAATCATATTACAACTTTGGAAATGATTAAAGGATGAAAGAAATCCAAGATATGGATGATCTAGGATGAAGGATTTTTATCTCTGCAAAAATATTTAATTATTATATTTCAAGAATCAAATATGGCATAAGTCCATGAAAGAGGTTTCACTTAGTTGGGATGGACTATTATGAATCAGAGAAGGAACCTATGTACCAAATTATGGGAGATTAAAAGAATGAATGAGGTAAATTGATGTTGTACATAGGACACATAGTGATGACAAAATTATTTGATGAATAGGAAACCATTATAATCTGAAAAGGGATAGAGTAAGATATTGCAAGGTATGTAGCAATTTTTTGTCTAGTATGCCAGGGGATGAAGACAGGATGCCATCATTGGTAGGGCTTGTATACTCTCATGAAATTCCAGAAGGGAAGTGGTGGATCATTGGAATAGTTTTGATCCTTCTATATCAATAAGACTTATATAATGTGATAGTGAACAAAATCACCAAGGTAACCAATTTTGATTGAAAATTTTGATTATAGTATTAGCCTTAGATTGGAAAGGTTGTCAAAATGGAATAATAGATCAAAAAGGATCAAGGAAACTTTTTTGATAGAAAGCTTAAATTAAGAAGCAATATTATTATGCTTAAGGTAAATGTTTGTATAAGTGATGGACGATCTTGGCTTCTGAATTGTCTGATGGTGTACATACCAAAGGGAAGGATGAAACCCACACTATAGTGTACAATACACTGACATTCCTTATTTATTTGGGTTACACTGAGGATAATTTCATTAGCTAATGAGAACATTTTTTTCCACTCACTAGGGTATAGGTGACATACATGATATGGTCACTATTGTACTTATGAAGTACAAAGGAGTTAATATAAATATGATGTATAGTTCTTTAAAGGGAAGGTATGTGTGAAGTATGCAAGTTCTCCCCGTATGTTAGCGCAATCACTCAATGCAAGGTCTAGGGAGGACGAGAATGCAAGGGGTCATGCTATGAGGGAAGATTAGTTTGAAATATATTTATTTCTTACATGATGAGAAAATTGAAGGTAAAATATTTATTTGACTTTATATATATGTTTAGGACTTAAAATCATCGGGGATGATGATTCACAAGGGGGGAAGTATGTTACACCCTATTTTATAGTTACTAAGTTACTCTTACCTTCATGGGTGAAAATGTTAATAAATGTAAATTGTGACTTTAATATGTTTACCAAATGAATGAAATATGCAAATATGCATTAAGATGTTATTGCTTTTAAATGAATAATTATGTTTATATTGATGAAATGCGATATGTATTGCAATGTGAATATTTTAATGTGTTTTTTATACAAATGTTTTATTATGCAAATATATTTAATGTGAATGGCTAACTAGCTATGCAATGTATTAAGACAGATGTAGGAAGAAGCTAAGTCCTTAGGTTCACGAGGGGGAGTATCACTCAGGAGAAGAGCTTGGTCTCGTAACCTCTTAATAAACCTAATTGAGCCTACACACAAACTCACTTTTACTTTGGTTAAGTCAATTCATTAGCTGTGGGAATGGTAAGTCACCTTTTAGTCTTGTTTTGCATGAAAAAGATGAGGTTATGGTTATACTTGTGAACGTTCTTGATTTGGGTAAGTGTTTGAGTGTCATTGTCATAAATGAGTTCTTCCTTATCTATTTATACTTAATCGATGAGATATATATACTTTGTATATATGTTGATTGATAAGATTGTGAATATATATATTTTAAATGTCAAGGTATGCTTTATATATATATATATAAGCACTAAAATATAAAGGAATTTAGTGTAGCTCTTTAAGATAGAGCATAAACATTAAGCATTGTATTAAGCATTCAAATGCTAACTAATGTAAAAATTAGGCGTAACAAATATGAGATAGTGCATGGCATTGCATAAAGAATTAAAGTGATGTTTATAACTTGCAAAGGCAACACCCAGGTAAGGTGCATAGGGTAAAGAGAGTTGGGTTTATGTATTGCAAAGACTTGGTCAATAAATATGAATGTTGTGAGGAATACAAATGTGAGAACCATGTTTTAACTTGGTCTCCAAACAACAAGCATAGGAATAGGGCACATGGGTTTTTTTCCACCAAATTATGGATTGTGCATACTATTTAGAAGTCTAATCTTCCATTAAAATTCTAGCATATGAAGAAAATTAAAATATGAGAAATGATCAAATGAGAAGCTGGTCAAAATGAGTCGACTTGTAGAAGACATTAACCTTGCATTTTTTATTGTTAGTCTTGTTGTCCATTTGAATAAGCGACTCATTCATTATGATGAAATCTTGTTGAGCATGTGTTTATGGTGTAATGTTTATAGCTACCACCTTTTCTTCTTGTTGTTGAGTTAAACCTTTGGATTGAGAAGTATGAGATCTTTGATAACTTGTTTCTAGCCTATAGTTGCTCACATTTTTGTATAAATAGAGGTTCTTTCTCCCTCAATTGGGATGCATTATGCACACTTGATGTTTATTTTCTAAGTTGTTATTCTAAATTTCAGATTTTTAGAGTTAGTAAGAGGTTTTTGAGAGTTTATGAGAGGTTTTGGGAGTAAGTTTTTGTGAATGGAAGAGAGATAGTTGGAATTGCTTGCTGATTTGGGAAGGCTAAGCTAGGAATCCAGTTTGATCGATTGGAGTTGTTCTTAAACAATCATGTTGATTTCTACTCTTTTATGTTTTGTATGAATTTGAAAAAACTATGTCTTTTTGAATGCCTTGTTTAAAAATTATATGTTTAGTTGATAGGTTATTCTCTTCTTTATGTGGAAGTAAAAGATTCTTGATGAATCTAGTCTAAGAATCTCTATTGATTGATTGTATGTATATACTCCATATTAAGGATTGGGTGTTTAAATTGGTATTAAATATTATATTAAGTTAGATATTATATCTAGTAGAAGCTTAATTTGTGAAGTTGGGTTATAGAGTTTTTTTGAACTACTAGGTGGAAATATCATAATTACGATCTTATGAAAACTTTGATTGATAATCTTTACTTGATTAATTACTCATTTCTCCTTGAGATAGGAAGAGAATCTTATCCCTAGTGTAGGGTATAAACTTGAAGGGTATATCAATATTCAACAATAGGTTAAGAGTTGTACTTACTAGTTATACTATTTGAATTAGAGTATATTCCTATTATCATAAATCTAAAGGAGGGCACACAATTCGGTAACCAAAAACTATATTGTGAGAGGACTATGGGTGTAAAAGCATCGACTCCTAGCAAGTTGATTATTTCATC
>VDFB02046911.1:33512-115156 GCA_007258455.2 Sequoia sempervirens | reverse complement strand
TTAATAAAAGTAATCCGTATTAAACCATATATGTAATACACAAATGAATTAATCATTAGATAATAAATATATATACATATCCCACAGATACAACATAACATAATCAATAATTACAAATCATAGTTCTTAAATGATTACATGGCTTGAACATACATTACAACAATATGATAGTACTACATGATGAACATATAAAAAAATTACATCAAGGTCTTCCCAACATACGTGGGAGACAATACATCAATAAATAAATTACATCTGAAGTATAAACATCCATCTAGTACATAAGAACACTGGAGCCACAACATCTGCCAAAACCCTGCAATGAAAGAAACAACTGCAACCAAAGGGAACCCAACGGGGTGCGAAGCACATTCTACCCAACCACCCCCATGCTGGGAGTTAACAAGGAAGGATCCCCGACCAAGCACATCAATAGTAACACAAAACTAACTCCATACCAAATAACATAACATCAAAAGACCACATAGAAACTAAACCATGATAAATCACCAAAAGACATAACAATAGACCACTTTCAAAACGTAACATTAAATCACTTTACAGATGATACAACAATAACTCATTTAAACACATCATCAATAAGTCTCAAGACATAATATCAAAGGACTACTTCTAGAGGACTTCAATAAAATAACATAAATGGAATGTTAGAGGAGAGTGTCATCGTATGGCTTAACATGGATTATCGAGACAACCTATCACAAGGTGCCACCTCCATCTCTACATGGATTATCCTGACAAACTAGTTAAGGTGCTGCCTCCATCTATGGTTCTCCTGACAACCTATCTCCAGGTGTTTCTCCATAGGGTTACTCATGTGGAATTGTTAACCTTTTGTGAAGACAAGGCAACGATCTTGCCAACCACGACCTTCTCGGTCCCCTTTAGTCTATGATAGCACTAACAGGCGAACGAGGCGTCACAATTATCTTATTAATGTTTAATCCCACCCACGATTAATTACTTAAATTATCACTGATTACTCTAACTCTAGGTGGGTTACCCTGACAGCTCCTTTGTGCACCGACCCCCACTTAGAGCCACCCTCTCTAAACACCCAACACAAACTATCCAACACAAAAGGATTGTATCAACAAGAACACTAAACCAATCAACTAGGTCCTCTGCGAGGCATAATAATCTCACCATAACATATGAAACATATCCACAAACGGTACAATCAAAGAGCAAACTAAATCATAACCATGATCAAAACATAGACCAAGCATCAAATACGAGATCACAATTACACATCAGTATTCCCGCCTCTGGAAGTCTTAACAACAACTAAAGTTCCTATAACATGATACATTGACACTAGGGTTTTCCCATGAGACATAACCCAATTAATGAAAATCAAATTAAATAAAATGAATAATTTTGAGAGTGAATAAAACATAGAACATCGCTAAACAAACTACAAGCACAATAAATTTCACCAACATCATAAATCAATAACTCGAGAAAGATCAATTAAATTCAAAACACACAAGATATTCCTAATTCACACAATAACACTATAACATTGCATCTCTTAATCTTTAACTAATCAATTTAATAATAATCACATAACATATTCCCAATTTCCTCAATTAAACTATAATATAACTTGTAAAAATTATCATATTAAATTCTCATCTGCAGTATATCCAACTGACTACACATATAAATGTAATTATATACCTATACTTATATATGCTTTTATGCATTTTTATAAATATATAAAATTAAAAATAATCATTTTATGAAAACATTAAATAAATATCATGCTTTAAAATTATAAAATAAATATATATATATATATAATAAATATCATATTTTAAAATTATAATTTAAATACACACACACACACACATATATATATACCATCGAACTCAAAAAATGCATTAAAAGAAACAAATAACAATAAATAAAATAAAGCATATTTTATTTGGCTCGGACCTCCACATAAGTGGAGGTACTATGTACCTCCCCCTGTGGGGAGGCCACAGTCCCCACGGACTGTGCCCAGTAGCCTCAGCTACTGTGTGCAGCCGTGGTGACTGCGCACAGTCACCCTCATGGGGCCGTGGGGGGGTATGGCTTCGACTGACCTCCCACCCCCAAAGAATTTTTAAATTTTTTTATTTTAAAATTAAATTTATTTTCTTTATGTATTTCGCTTATGAATAAATTTGAAATAATCACAATTAAAATGCATAATTATTTATTCAATACATAATATTTTGAAATTTGAACTATATAAAACTTTATATATATATATATATATATATATATATATATATATATATATATATATATATATATATATATATATTAGAAGAATCGAATATATATATATATAGAGAGAGAGAGAGATTAAAAAAAAATCATATAAATAAATTTCTTTCCTAACAGACTCAATATAGATCTGGATATACAAATTTCAACTAATAAAATAATTTTCTTTTCAAAGAAATTATTTCCACCTCTAAGTTTTATTGAAGAAATCTTGAAGGTTTCACTATAATTTCCTACAAAGGATTCAAAGATTTAAAACAAACAAGTTTTCAATCACAAAACCACTTTCAAAAGAAGTAGAGGAATGTATTTTCAAACACAACAAACCAGATTTTACTTATAGAACAATAAAATAATAATAAATTAAAAGAATAAAACCTAGAATCCTTTGTTCGATGTAGAATCCCTAATGTAGCCTCTTCTCGATTTCTTGCTTGCAGCTCTCTTCTGAATCTGTCTTTTCTTCAAAAACAATTCTCTTTCCCTAGAAGAACAAACAAAAACTATTTTTATTTTCTCTTACAGCCCCAAAAACCAAAAAAACCTTCTATCTGTGAATAACTCTCTCATAATAAAATAAATAAAAATCAATAAAGCTTTTCCATTTTTTTCCTCAAAAATCCTCTTTTCTCATTGGTCCTTTTTCCATCTTTTAAAAGCACACACTTATCTACAATGTTTAATTAAAAATTAATTAATTCCACATGATATTATCCTCAGCTTTATTTCTAATTTATTATCAAGAAACAAGATAATATATAATTATCATCTTCATTCTAATTTAAATTAATTTTTGGCACTTTTAATTATTGAAATAACTTTTTAGCTACAATATATTTCAAATTCAACATTTAACTAACTCACAATTAATCAAAAATAACAAAACATTAATTAATCTTATAAAATAAGATTAATTAAATAAACACTAACCATAAATAAAATAAATACTCAACAATCAAACTCCACAACAACAAGGACAAAACTTCAATCAGGACACAAACAAACTCACAACAAGACGACGAACTTGGGACGGGGACACTTCCAAATCAACTCCTTTTTTTCAACATTTTACCCATTGGGATAATTTAATGCTCGCCCTATCCTGCTGAAGCAGGTGGAATTGAGACTTCTTCCTGCAAATCTTGCATACAAGTAAATGTCAAGTAACACATATATATAATTGCAAACATGATGTCGTGAGAAGGAATTGCAGTGTAGCAGGCACTCGTGAACGAGTGGTGCTACACTATCCTCTCACTTAAGCTATACTAACATTTACAATATCAAATATGAAATAACATTCCTAAATTAACTGATCATATGATAACATGATTACTTATGTACTACATCATAATATAATACTGAATCCAATTAACATCATCATAGAATCATAACATCGACATATATAATACTAGGGAAAAACCATTACATAATCAAATAATCCAAACACCACATAAAGTATCATAAATCAGCATAATAATGTCAAATGTAGCAATACACTAAACTACGCATCCGCACACACTAGGTCAGTGAATTAATCACCATCACAAATCAGTATCAGCAACATGGGGGTATTACATCTCCACTGTTGTCTCCATGGTCTTAGGTTTGAAAACCCGAACACCACCATTGATCCAAGCATTTAACCCCCTAATGAAGTGTTTAACAAGCATGCCCTCATCATCACCAATGCCAACAAACTGCTTGAGCTCTTAAAATAAGTGCTCATATTGTTCCACCGACATGGCCATCTATCATAGAGCATGAAACTCATCTCCATGATGCTATCACCAATGGTCAGAAAGGAATCTGGCTCTAAACCTCTCTATGAACATATCCCAAGACACAAAATTAATGTCAATATAGAGGTTTTTCTCCTCCAATGTCCACCAGGTAGATGCAAAGTCTCGCAAGTACATGATCGCACATCTGGCCTTGGTGTTGCTACCATAAGGGTGCATAGAAAATCACCAATTTCATTCTATCAACCACGTCTTAGCCTCTAATCCACTGGCAGAACCATCAAAAGTGGACAAACAAGATCTAAGTAGGTCTCTCATGTGAGTGGCTATATCTACCTCAGGTTGTGCTGGTACCTCTCTCTCACCAATATTAATTTGATCTTTGTCCTACCTCGACCCAAGGCAAGCAAGCGTCTCCTCTAAAAAATGATGCGACTGAGCGCCCTCAATCCCTGGTGGATCCTGATTCTAATCACTGCCTCCCGGAACATTTTGGGAAGCTTGATGTTCCTCACGATCTGAGTCATGGAGAACATGTGGAGGTGAATCCTGCTAACTACCTCTGCAACCGCCTCCATGGCCATGACCACAACCTCTACCATGACCTCACCTAGGTGGCATGATCGTACATAGACACAACAAGGTATAAGACAAGGTATGTAAACTTAAATCCTACACAACTAATAGCTTAATAGGTTCAACATTATCTAAGAGCACCTAGTGTTTAAACTTGGGCTCTAATACCATGTGTAACGACCCACCATGTAACCCTAGAGGATGAAGCAAACACAATGAAAGTGTAACAATTTTTTTTTAAAGTGTAATTAATAACAAGTAAAGTGAACTACACTTAACACATACATCCTCTAAGGTACGCGACAACACTTACATTCGTATCCCATAACTTACAAGAGTAAACTAATCCATAGCATATAAAATTAAACTCATGATATAAATAACATACATCCAAAGCATTAAACTCATCTCATAAGATACAAAGTACATTAAAGAATCATCCATAGATTGTATTCATTCCATAAAGTAGTTACAAGACTCATTTTCAAAATGAGGAAGATCATACAATAATGTTACAATAACAATGATACAATAATCCTCCTTGAATAGAAATGAGTAGTACATATACATAAGTATCCAACTAAACCAATAGTGCACAAGAGATGGTACAAGTAACTGAAACATGCGAGCTCTCCACTCTGGAAGATATGGCCATCAAAAACATGAAATGGGAACCCAATGGTGTAAGGTGCATGTTCCACCCAACCAAGTGGTACCCGAAGGCCCATCCCCCATGCTAGGAGATAGTAAAAGGGCCTCCTAGGAAAAATCAACAACCTCTAGACACATGCAACACATAATACTATACCATACAAGAACAATGCATACCTAAAGGTTACATTGCTTCCAAAGTAAAATAATAAAGTATATCCACTAAATAATACAATAGTTGTCATAGGAGGAGTGTCATCACAAAGCTACATGGGTTATCCTGGCAGATCTTCATAGGCCCTAGCCCCCATCTTGGGTTATCCTAGTAGCATCTCACAACCCTCGACCCCACATGCAAACCGATGCAAAATTAATTATCTTTCAAAGGGACAAGATAATGATCTTTCCATTCCAGGCCTTCTCATCTCATCCCAAGTCTAAACAAGCCCTTGAGCCCATGAGTGAGGCACAATTAACAAGTTATATGATTTAAGCTACCCTTTCCCCTAATACAATTGTTTAATTTCCACTGAATTAACTAACTCTCACATGAGTTACCCTGGCACCACTTTGTGCCTTAGCCCCCATTGAGAGACACTCCCCTACTGACAACACAAGGATCTAATCCACAAACCATGGATAGACAAAGTGCACAAAAATTGATAATAAATACCAACCATAATGCAAGAGGAAACACATCTCGTTTGTATTAATCGAGTGTTTAAATTGAAAAACAACCAAGTGCACTACCCAAGGGAAATCAAAGGGTTGAACCATAAATCACAACAACCCTCTCATCAAATAACATCATCTAGAAGACTTTCAAAATCACAACCAACATGTTTCCCAACGTATGTGAACAAAAGAAATCATAATTCAATAAGCAATTCAGGCAAGAAATAAAACTACCATTAGGAATTCCTAAATCCAATTTCGATTTCAATAAAACACAATAACACTTTTCCCAAAATAAACTAAACTAACACAATTTCAATTACAAACAATAGAGAAATTAAAGCTAAATAAAAATCAATTTCCTCTTTTGAAACATTTCATTTTAAAATATCTAACTTGTGCAATTACATGCACCTATTTTAACAAAATATCCATTTAAATATACACATTTAAATATATATATATAATTATATATGTATATATACATATAATTTTATTTTATTTTTTGATAAAAGTGGCTTAGCCACTAAAATTTTATTAAATAATTAAAAAAATTACATTGTCTTGGTTCAAAAGAGCATATCGGCAGGAAAGAACTAGGAAAGAAAACCTCTGGTTATAGCTCATTTCAGAATTACATCAAGAGAAAACCCCCAGAATCAACCCGAAAAGAAACCCCAAACCTAACTGAAAAAGAATAGACATAAAAAACAACCCAATAATAGGTTACAAATGAGAGCACGAGCTGATGACAAGATGTGAAGAAGGTAGCCAATGATCAAAGGAAGTGGAGATTGCAAATCCAGGAAGAGATCAATTCTCGTAGAAAAGACCACCAAAGGAAGCATGACCATAAGGTGGATGCAACCCGAGATTGTGTCTGCCATACTGCCACAGACAAATTCTAGACCTAAAGAACCACATCAATTCTCCAAGACAACCATTAGCAAGAAAATAATTTTTAGAAATAAAACCAACTAAAGGAAAGGATCCAAGCCCAGATTGTACCGAATCAATGCAACACATAAATCCAGGTAAGATAAAATGGTAGGGTGCACCAATATACCAACAATGATACAAACCATCTTTGCATCCAAAAAAATATCCATAATGACAGTAAAAAAATGGTATAAGATCTCAACAAGAGAAGCATTAGAATGCTCTTGATACCAAAAGGAACCCACCACCAATTAAACAAATGAAATATCTTCAACCTCCAAGATAAAGATAGCTTCAAATTTCTCCTGAAGAGATTTATGAAAGCTAATAAAAAATTTATAATTAAGAACCATTGAAATTCTGAACCAGCCAACAAAAGAACCCATGATACCACACAACCACTGAAAGCATAGTCAGTTTTGACAAGAGTGAAAACATATAATACCCCAAAACCAGAGCCAAAATGATCAACATAGCATTTTGATCAAAGCAGGAAATTCATTAGTGGAGAATTCTTTATAATGTAAATGTTCATCAATAACTTTATTTGATAGAAAATATGCAATGGTGTTAGCTAAAGGAACCCACCACCCATTAAACAGTCAAAAGATCTTCAACCTCCAAGATAAAGATAGCTTCAAATTTCTCCTAAAGAGATTTATGAAAGCTAATAGAAAATTTATAATTAAGAACTGTTGATATTTTGAACCAACCAACAAAAGAACCCATGACACCACACAACCACTGAAAGCATAGTCACTTTTGACAAGAGTGCAAACATAAAATACCCCAAAACCAGAACTAGAATGATCAGGCATTTTGTTCAAAGTGGATAGTTCATTAGTGGAGAATTATTTATAATTTAAATGTTCATCAATAGCTTTATTTGCCAGAAAATTTGTAATGGTGTTAGCTTCCCTGAAATAGTGAGTTATAGTGTAGCTATTAAACCAATTTAATTGAAGCAAGACCCTTTCCATTAAATATTGTAAATGCCAAATATAATTTTTCTAATTGGATATAGCATGAAAAGTAACCATTGAATCACCTTCAATAATCAAAGAATTGATATGTAAAGACCTAGCTAGATTTAGACCAAGACTTAAAGCTTCCAGCTCGACCTTGTTATTAGTTCCCACTAGTAAGGATTTACAAGCACTTTCAGAATGGTGGAATTGGAATCTGAGATGAAAAAACCAATCCTAGATAGGCCAGGATTCCCCCTAGAAGCACCATCATAGTTTAATTTAAAGAAATCTTGATGGGGGGGGCTTCTATTTGACCCCTTTTCGAGCCAAATTTTTATCCACCATGTTAGAGAATGAACCATGAAAAGGTAGAGATTTTAGTAATGACCAATTTTGTAAAATAAAACCATCCCAATTGGTGAAGGATTTCAGACTACCAATTCTTTTATTTAGATGAAAGTCTTAACAACCTCAAAGATAGAGGTTTCCAAATTGAGAAGCACATCTTTGAGAGAAGAGGAATTATTTCTAAAGATTTTTCTATTCCTTTCATTCCAGATTTTCCAAACAATTAATGAAGGAGAAACTATCAAGAGGCAGTGAAAAAAAACATTGCAATATAAAAAGGGCCAAGCCTTAAATTGTGAAGATAGAGAAGGACCAATCATTGAAGACCAACCTAGTTTAGCATATAACCAGTACTAACAGTGCAAGGAAAATGGGCAATGAAGAAGGAGATGGTCAACTGATTCTAAGAAATAGCCACATAATAGACAAGGAAAGGTTGTGACCAAACCCAATCTATCAAGCCTGTCAGCTGTCAAAATTATTCCATTCACTGCCACCCAAGCAAAAGCACCCACTTTTTGAAGACACGCATCATCCCAAAAGAGGGCAATTGGGAGATCGGATTTATTTAGAGAAACCAATAGAGAATTGTATTGTAATGCCTCGTCTTAATAACCTAAGAATGTTGCAATTGTGTTATAAAGGTGTAATAATTTTTTATTTTAAAGTTTAATTATAAGTTAATTAATTGCATACATTCTTAGGTTAAACGACGTTACACTACTTTAAGTATTCCATAAGCGACTTAAGTATTTCACATTGCACTTAATAATTTTATAACATAAAGTAAACATTGCATAATAATTTAAATTCCCATTCAAGATATCGTAATAAAGTACAAACATGTTTCAATACATTGCATTGACAAGATTTTACATTACTCATCCATCTGATGAGGTAGTTCAAATAACAAATACTTTACAATTACATTGATCACCTCTTATACAAATGAGGGATGTTTTCAAATACATGTCTACAAAATACAATGATGAAAGTATAGAAGAAGTCCATGTGCGAGCTCTCCATCCATGAAGCGCTCAATGCTACAAACGAACTAGGGACCCAACGGAGTAAGGTGCACGTTCCACCCAACCATATGGTACCCGTAGGTCCATCCCCCATGCTAGGAGATAGTAATAAGGCTACCTAGACCTAATCTACTAACCCTAGACACTAGTACAAAACAACTATTGGTTACATTGCTTCCAGATTTGACAATCGATTTGAAGTACAATACACAAGGTTTAATTGTTATTCTAGGTGGAGTGTCATCGCAACGATGCAATGGTTACCCTGGTGTTTCTTCCTAGGTCCCGGCCCCCAATCCTTGGGTTACCCTAGTAACCTCTTACGAAATCCGGCCCCTATTGCATACAGTTGCGGAATCGGATGTCCCTTAAGGAAATGAGACATCGATTTTCCATTCCAGGCCTTCTCGACTTATACTCATAATTGTAGTAGCTTATGAGTCATAAGCGAGGCATGCATATCTTGTTAAATGTTTTAGATCTATCTACTGTGTCCTTTAGTTTTCACTGACTTACTTAACTAATCGTAAGTTACCCTGACACCACTTTGTGTGTCAGCCCTTACGACTAGCCACTCCCCTAAACATAACAAGGTTACTAGGTTCACAGTTTAAGGTTTACAAGTGTACACATAGCCATAACCAATATAAATGACTAATTACGTTACAATGAACAACGACCAATATTCATAACTTTGGTGTCAAACCACCAACAAAAATTATGTACACATACTTGGAAAACACTTGATATTTTAATTGTCAATCACATTCCCAAATTTAACGGTTGGTCTGGAAGACTTGTTTACTCTATGTTTTTCCCAATTTGCCCAAAAAGGAAATTATTTAAAACAGATTGAAATAAATTATTTCTTCTACTTTGGGATATACTAAATCCTTTCAAATAGTTTATTTTGCATGAAATAAAAACATCTTAATCAAATTTCATAGTTAAACATTCTAAGACATAACTTTCACGATTTTATAAATATACTTCAATTTGTCAATAAAACAATTTTATTCCAAATTTTCATTGATTATTTTAATATAAATCAACACTTATATAATCTTATTTAATTCATAATGTTATATCATTATTTATGCTATAAAAACATCACATAAAAATAAAATAAATAAAATTCAATTTATTAATAAATTTATATAATATATATTATATATATAATATATTCAAAATATATTATATATAAAATAAATATTAATAATATATAAAATATAAATAAATGTTAACTTTTACAAAAAGTGAATATTCATAAAGCGAAAATTTTAAAATGAGTTTATGATAGCCACGCAGCTCGCAGCTTCTCACAGGAGGTTGCACTGCCTGTGGGGTAGCGCCTCCTCCACATAAGTGTGGAGGGCGTTGCTTCACAGTAGCCGCACCCTCCACTGTGAGGGGGGGTGGCGGCGGCTGGGAGGAAGCTCCCCCGCCGTCCACTCCATTCTTTAATAAACCCACGAAAAA
Source organism: Sequoia sempervirens (assembly GCA_007258455.2). Classification (NCBI taxonomy): domain Eukaryota; kingdom Viridiplantae; phylum Streptophyta; class Pinopsida; order Cupressales; family Cupressaceae; genus Sequoia; species Sequoia sempervirens. Next base: position 104,449 of record VDFB02046911.1, on the reverse strand, counting down.
AGAAAAAAAACGCATTTCTTTAAAATATATGCGGATTAAATCCGCCGACCACTGTAAAAAAAAATTCGGATGAAATTCGCCATACGGCGATTTCCCCGAATTTATTATTTAAAAAAAAAAAAAACTTTCATAAATAAATAAATATATTACCCTATAATTTACCCAGCAGTGAATAAAAATAGAGGTTTTTAAACTGGTAAGATTTTCTTCAGAATAAACAACAAAAAGATAAAGAATTTTTTTTTTAACAGAGATAATTTTTTGTACAATAAGTTTTCAATAAAATAAATACACCTGGAAGTTTTATTTTTTTTAAAATAAACCCCATATCCTCTTGTATTCAAATTTCAACAACGAAGAGAGGGTTTTCTATAGAAATTTTCTAAAATTATCAAATTTTCACACGACATCATAATTTTCTTTTACCAACAATTTTATTTTACAGCAAGTTGAAAACCACAAGAAAAATACCTGTATCTCCTTTTTCCTTGCTAACTGATGAAAAGAAGTTTGTTGCCTATAACCTCCAATCCTTTCCCATACAGCAAAACCCAATCCAATAACTAGTTTTCCAACTAACACAATAGATCCTCCACCAAGATTCTTTGAAAGATCTTCCACACAAATTCACAACCCAACAGAGAGATAACAAATCTTAAGAAAAAATTGAATTTTTAACACAGTAAGGAATTTTTGCCAGTGCCCAGAAAAATTTCCCCGAGGCAATTGAATAACCCCGTGTAAAACCCAGATCCTCAATAACCTTCGTGAAAATTTTCAACATCCCCAAAGTAATTATGGCACTCATACACATGTCGAGAAGTTGTTGAGAAAATATCTTCTCCACTTCTCGGCAGTTTTTGCCATTCAATATTTGCATGTAATTTTAATTAATTTATTCAATTTAAATTTTAAAACTTAAATTTTCAAATCACATGCAATTATTTAAATTATATTTTACTTTCTAATTCACATGCATCTTAATTCTAATTTATTTATATATAATATAATTTATGCACTTACTAATTTAATCTAATTAATTAATTTATTTAATTAAATAGTTAAATCCTTTTAAGACCAACTATTTAATTAATTAAACTAACTAATGTATTAAATAATTAAATAAATAAATTTCAATCATATTTAAATATTAATTAATAACAATAAATAAAACACAATAATTAACATTAAAAATAACCAACATTTGCCTTTTTAAAACTATTTAACCAACAGAAACACATTGCAAAACAACCTATGACCCAAACTAAAACTGACAACGTACTAATACTAAGGTTAGAGATTGGACTAGGATAAACCTAACCACTATCTCCCATTGAACAATTCCGTTGACTCTTGACACGCTCAGACTTGATTACACAGGTGGAGTCGGTGTCATGTACCTGCAAATCCTGCAACCGAGCAAAAAATGTACATACATGTATATATATAAAGCATCAAAATAGATACACCGTGCGGAGAAAATCACAGATATCGCAGGGCACTCGCAAGTGAGCGATACGATTCTATTCTCCACACCAATACAATCACAGAAAACTGACTCAGTAAATGTTGTTAGTCCATCATAAACATGTGCATATCCATAAACAACTAAAAGTAAACATCTACGCTAAAACATATCATACCTGAAAACAATAAACATCACACAAAGTATCATCATGTCACAGAATAATCCACCATCGCTCAAAACCAGCGATCAAAGTATCCAACAAAACAACATAGGTCTAACAATATGAAAAAGTATCAACAGAAAGCATAAGCATAAACAGAGGGGTACTACATCCTCCCCCCCTAGGATCAGGCTTACTCCTGGAAGCCTGCTATTAGCAAACAAATAACACATACATATCTAAAATAGGTCCTTCCAAGAAATGGAAGACTAGCCACTAAGATCCCTCTGAATAAGTACTCAATCAATGTCTTGACCCCTGAGGATCAACTCCTGATGTAGATGAACGTACACGGTTCCCAAAGAACGATGTCGGTCCTCCCTCAGGAACCTCTCCTACTACACCTTGGTGCTCATCCTAGTGGTTTCCCACCACAGTAAATACCCTATGTGACCTGCCTGCATCTCCCACCGTAGGCTCTGAAACTGTAGGTCAATGCCCATAACCAGTAGAACCTCTCATCGGACACTGCCTAGCTATGTGTCCCTGCTACCCACAAGAATAACATCCTGTGCCTGTGCCTCTACCAAATCCTCTGCCACCCGAAGGTGCATTGGACTGCTGAAAACTACCCCTACTGACAATAGGCTACACACTCTGAGGGCTATAATCTTGCTGTAGTTGTGAGTTGTTGTTTTTTTGATTTGTTTGTTGTTGTTGCTACCCACCCTTTTTGGGTGTCTGTTGGTTCTTGGAAGAACCAACTATCTGTGCCTGTCCACCCCATGGACTAAAACCTACTGCGGGAGCACTCCCAATCTGCACTCCTGTGTGCCCACCTAAAGCCATAATAAGGTTCTCCTCAACTATGCGAGCCTTCTCCACTGCGACTTCCATAGTCTTTGGCTCAAAGACTCGGACACCACCACTGATACGGGTGTTTAAGCCCCTGATAAAATGTTGTACTAGCATAGGCTCATCATCGCCAAAACCAGCATACTACTTGAGTTCATAGAACCTACGTTCGTATTGCTCTACAGAAAGAGCTAACTGGTGTAGATCATGGAACTCGTCAACCCTACGCTGCCTCTAGTGTTCTGAAAGGAACCGTGCTCTGAACCTCTCGAGAAACATCTCCCAAGACATAGAACCAATATCTATGTGGAGCTTCTCCTCCTCTAGGTGCCACCATGTAGAGGTGAATCCTCTCAAGTGCATAATAGCGCATCTAGCACGGGTATTGCTACCGTAAGGGTGCATGGCAAAGCATCTACCCAAATCCAGTAGCTAGGTCTCTGCCTCTAATCCTCCTCCTGAACCATCAAAGGTAGGAGGACGTGCTCTCAGTAAATCCCTCATGTGACCAGCAATAATACAATCCTGATGAACTGTATCCTCTACTCTCCTAGGGGATCTATCCCTCTCTCTCACAACCTCCTGCTCATCTACCTGTCTAGGTCCAAGATGAGCTAGGACCTCCTCTAATAAATGACGTATCTGAGAACCCTCTACTGCTGACTGTTCAAAATTTTTCCCTTCATTCCTCTGATCCAATTGTTCTGCCTGAACACTGTGATGAGGGCTAGGAGGGGGAGTAACCTAAGGGATTGGCCCTCGGCCTCCACCTCAACCTCTACCACGACCCCTTCTTCCTCGCCTAGGCATGTTCCTACACATAACAATTACGAGTCTTAGATACTATTCAACCAAGGTTATCAGTTGCGACACTACGTACTAGGTCAACCTAATGGGTTCTAGATTACCCAGAGCGTCCAGTGTTTGTAACCTGGCTCTAATACCAATCTGTAATGCCCCGTCTTAATAACCTAAGAATGTTGCAATTGTGTTATAAAGGTGTAATAATTTTTTTTTTTTTAAGTTTAATTATAAGTTAATTAATTGCATACATTCTTAGGTTAAACGATGTTACACTACTTTAAGTATTCCATAAGCGACTTAAGTATTTCGCATTGCACTTAGTAATTTTATAACATAGAGTAAACATTGCATAATAATTTAAATTCCCATTCAAGATATCGTAATAAAGTACAAACATGTTTCCATACATTGCATTGATAAGATTTTACATTGCTCATCCATCTGATGAGGTAGTTCAAATAACAAATAGTTTACAATTACATTGATCACCTCTTATACAAATGAGGGATGTTTTCAAATACATGTCTACAAAATACAATGATGAAAGTATAGAAGAAGTCCATGTGCGAGCTCTCCATCCATGAAGCGCTCAATGCTACAAACGAACTAGGGACCCAACAGAGTAAGGTGCACGTTCCACCCAACCATGTGGTACCCGTAGGTCCACCCCCCGTGCTAGGAGATAGTAATAAGGCTACCTAGACCTAATCTACTAACCCTAGACACTAGTACAAAACAACTATTGGTTACATTGCTTCCAGATTTGACAATCGATTTGAAGTACAATACACAAGGTTTAATTGTTATTCTAGGTGGAGTGTCATCACAACGATGCAATGGTTACCCTGGTGTTTCTTCCTAGGTCCCAGCCCCCAATCCTTGGGTTACCCCGGTAACCTCTTACGAAACCCGGCCCCTATTGCATACAGTTGCAGAATCGGATGTCCCTTAAGGAAACGAGACATCGATTTTCCATTCCAGGCCTTCTCGACTTATACTCATAACTATAGTAGCTTATGAGTCATAAGTGAGGCATGCATATCTTGTTAAATGTTTTAGATCTATCTACTGTGTCCTTTAGTTTTCACTTACTTACTTAACTAATCGTAAGTTACCCTGACACCACTTTGTGTGTCGGCCCTTACGACTAGCCACTCCCCTAAACATAACAAGGTTACTAGGTTCACAGTCTAAGGTTTACAAGTGTACACATAGCCATAACCAATATAAATGACTAATTACGTTACAATGAACAATGACCAATATTCATAACTTTGGTGTCAAACCACCAACAAAATTATGTACACATACTTGGAAAACACTTGATATTTTAATTGTCAATCACATTCCCAAATTTAACAGTTGGTCTGGAAGACTTGTTTACTCTATGTTTTTCCCAATTTGCCCAAAAAGGAAATTATTTAAAACAAATTGAAATAAATTATTTCTTCTACTTTGGGATATACTAAATCCTTTCAAATAGTTTATTTTGCATGAAATAAAAACATCTTAATCAAATTTCATAGTTAAACATTCTAAGACATAACTTTCACAATTTTATAAATATACTTCAATTTGTCAATAAAACAATTTTATTCCAAATTTTCATTGATTATTTTAATATAAATCAACACTTATATAATCTTATTTAATTCATAATGTTATATCATTATTTATGCTATAAAAACATCACATAAAAATAAAATAAATAAAATTTAATTTATTAATAAATTTATATAATATATATTATAATATTATATTATATATATAATATATTCAAAATATATTATATATAAAATAAATATTTATAATATATAAAATATAAATAAATGTTAACTTTTACAAAAAGTGAATATTCATAAAGCAAAAATTTTAAAAAGAGTTTATGATAGCCACGCAGCCCGCAGCTTCTCACAGGAGGTTGCGCTACCTGTGGGGCAGCGCCTCCTCCTCATAAGTGTGGAGGGCGCTGCCTCACAGCAGCCGCACCCTCCACTGTGTGGTGGGGGCGGCACTGGGAGGAAGCTCCCCCGCCGTCCACTCCATTCTTTAATAAACCCACGAAAAAAAAAAAAACGCATTTCTTTATAATATATGCGGATTAAATCCGCCGACCACTGTAAAACAAATTTCGGATGAAATTCGCCGTACGGCGATTTCTCCGAATTTGTTATTTTAAAAAAAAAAAACTTTCATAAATAAATAAATATATTACCCTATAATTTACCCAACAGTGAATAAAAACAGAGGTTTTTAAACTGGTAAGATTTTCTTCAGAATAAACAACAAAAAGATAAAGAAATTTTTTTTTAACAGAGATAATTTTTTGTACAATAAGTTTTCAATAAAATAAATACACCTGGAAGTTTTATTTTTTTAAAAATAAACCCCATATCCTCTTGTATTCAAATTTCAATAACGAAGAGAGGGTTTTCTACAGAAATTTTCTAAAATTATCAAATTTTCACACGGCATCATTATTTTCTTTTACCAACAATTTTATTTTACAGCAAGTTGAAAACCACAAGAAAAATACCTGTATCTCCTTTCTCCTTGCTAACTGATGAAAAGAAGTTTGTTGCCTGTAACCTCCAATCCTTTCCTGTACAACAAAACCCAATCCAATAACTAGTTTTCCAACTAACACAATAGATCCTCCACCAAGATTCTTTGAAAGATCTTCCACACAAATTCACAACCCAACAGAGAGATAACAAATCTTAAGAAAAAATTGAATTTTTAACACAGTAAGGAATTTTTGCCAGTGCCCAGAAAAATTTCCCCGAGGCAATTGAATAACCCCGTGTAAAACCCAGATCCTCAATAACCCCCGTGAAAATTTTCAACAACCCCAAAGTAATTATGGCACTCATACACATGTCGAGAAGTTGTTGAGAAAATATCTTCTCCACTTCTCGGCAGTTTTTGCCATTCAATATTTGCATGTAATTTTAATTAATTTATTCAATTTAAATTTTAAAACTTAAATTTTCAAATCACATGCAATTATTTAAATTATATTTTACTTTCTAATTCACATGCATCTTAATTCTAATTTATTTAAATATAATATAATTTATGCACTTACTAATTTAATCTAATTAATTTATTTATTTAATTAAATAGTTAAATCCTTTTAAGACCAACTATTTAACTAATTAAACTAACTAATGTATTAAATAATTAAATAAATAAATTTCAATCATATTTAAATATTAATTAATAACAATAAATAAAACACAACAATTAACATTAAAAATAACCAACATTTACCTTTTTAAAACTATTTAATCAACAGAAACACATTGCAAAACAACCTATGACCCAAACTAAAACTGACAACGTACTAATACTAAGGTTAGAGATTGGACTAGGATAAACCTAACTACTATCTCCCGTTCAACAATTCCATTGAGTCTTGACACGCTCATACCTGATTACACAGGTGGAGTCGGTGTCATGTACCTGCAAATCCTGCAACCGAGCAAACAATGTACATACATGTATATATATAAAGCATTAAAACAGACACACCGTGCAGAGAAAATCACAGATATCGCAGGGCACTCGCAAGTGAGTGATACGATTCTGTTCTCCACACCAATACAATCACAGAAAACTGACTCAGTAAATGTTGTTAGTCCATCATAAACATGTGCATATCCATAAACAACTAAAAGTAAACATCTACGCTAAAACATATCATACCTGAAAACAATAAACATCACACAAAGTATCATCATGTCATAGAATAACCCACCATCGCTCAAAACCAGCGATCAAAGTATCCAACAAAACAACATAGGTTTAACAGTATGAAAAAGTATCAACAGAAAGCATAAGCATAAACAGAGGGGTACTACATGTATCCCTCTTTAAATGAATATTTACTAGTTTTAGACTTTGTCCAAATCAACTCATCATCCTTATTAGAAGAAAAAAATACCTCTTTTATTCATTTCTTCTTTATAGGCTGCCTTTATAGAAGCAAAAATATTTAAAATATCCACTGACTTCCATGAAACTCTAGGAATGGAATCACTGATAACCACAAAAAATTAATCTTCCACTTGGGACCCCTAAATATTTTTAAGGAGAGGCATTACATTGCCCTAGATTGAAAGATCTCGAAGAGGAGGGAAACCATTCCTTGAGTCCTCCCAAAACAAGGCGTTTTTACCATTGTAAACTAGCTAAGCAAGGTGAGGAAGAATAATTGATCTACATGAGGAAATGAAGTTCCAAATTGCAGACCCACTTGGAAGAACAAAAGCCTTGAGAGAACTTCTTCGGGAAAGGAGAACAAATATTTGGCAAACATAATTTCCCCCATCTAGATTGTGGGTTTTCATATAACCTCCAAGTGAGATTAGTGCCTAGAGCTGCATTTTGAAGCTTGAGATTTCTTATACCAGTACCTCCAAGTTCCTTTGGAAGACACACTTTTTCCTAGGAAATTAAGGGGATTTTCCCCTTTCCCCCCACATTATCATTCCAAAGGAACGAACATAGAACAAATTTTAACTCGTTTAGAGTAGAGCACGAAACCTTTAAAACTGGCATCACATAAGTAGGTATTGCATTGAGAATTGATTTAACCATTTGGATCTTTCTAGCAAAAGAGAGCCACCTATGCTTCGAAGATAAAATTCTATTCGAAATCAGATTATGAATATTTTCCCAAAAGCTATCCAAGTTGTTTCCAATAAAGAAGGGGATACCCAGGTAGGAATAGGAAAAATAATCCATAGGAAAGCCCCAAAACTTTATTAGTCTGACTTGAATAAAATCTGGAACATTTAGAAGAAAAAAATTAGACTTAGCAAAATTAATAGATTGTCCTGCGGACAAGGTAAAATTAGATATGACATTTTTCATTGCCCCTACTTTAGGGATTGAAGCATGACTGAGTAATAGAGTTTTCCTGCAAAGAGACCGTGGGTCTAACTTTCCTGCATGTTTGGCATCAGAATGCACTTCCAAAGATTTAACTGATTTTCCCTTTTTATTGACCTACTGAGAATTTTAGCCATAATGATGAAAAGGAATGGAGACAACAAATCCCCTTGCCTAGTGCCCCCAGAGGAGGAGAAAAAGCCACAGGAAGAACCATTAACTAAAACAAAAAACCTAGCCAAAGAGATGCAAGAAAAGATCGATTTAACCCAACTTTCAAAGAAGCCCAATTTACGCATAATAGCTAGAAGAAAATCCCAATTAACCCGATCATAAGCTTTCGTCATATCCAACTTTAAGATCATAGCTAGAATCTTGTTAGCCTTAATAGAGTGCAAAATCTCAAGTGCCACTATTGCACCATCAGAGGTTTCACTTCCAGGAACAAAGCCTCCTTATTCCTTTGAAATAATAAAAGGAATAATTTTAGCAAGGCGGATGGAAATGACTTTGGTGAATATTTTGTAGATGGTGTTGCAAAGAGAAATAGGCCTAAAATCAGCAAAAGTGGAGGGGCAATCCACCTTTGGAATACTTGCAATAAATGTATTGTTTAGCTCTTTAAGGATTGTCCTATTATGCCTAGCTTCAAATACCAGCACACATCCTCACCAATAAAATCCCAACATTTTGGAAAGAAAAGGGTGGTAAAACCATCGAGCCCAGGGGCCTTCTCTCATGGCATAGCAAAAACTGTTGATTTCACTTCTTCAAGTGAGAAAGGAGCCATAAGCATGACATTATCAACTTGAGAAACCACAGAGGGAATTGCATCTAAAATGGAGTCCTTGATCAAAATAGGTTCAACAGTAAGCAAATTTTTAAAAAAGAATGTGGCTTCCTTTTCAATGAGCTTAGCATCATCAAGAATCAATCCGTTTCTATCTTTAATTATATAGATCTTATTTCTATTCCGCTTGAATTTTGCAGATGCATGATTTTTTTTTGTATTTTTGTCCCCTTCAGAAAGCCAAGTATCCCTTGAATTTTTCCTCTAATAACATTATTCACGAATGAGGACTTCATCAAGTTGTACAGACATAGATTTTTGTAACTCAAATGAAGTAGGATTCATGCCATGACTAATAACAGACTCATTTAAGGTTTCCAATTCCTTTTGAAGCCTTGATTTCTTTGAGAAGATATTCTTAAAATGAAACAAATTCCACTCTTTGATTTTCACTTTTAAGAATTTTAATTTTTTGGCCAATTGATACATTCGGGAACTAGGGAAGAAAGGAGCATTTTGCCACCAGAATTTGACATAAGGGATAAAATAAATGTCCCTAAACCACATTGGCTCAAATTTAAAGGGAACCTTACGTGGGGCCCTATCTTCAATAATGTTTAGAGCCAAAGGAAAGTGATTTGAGCCTGGGAAACCAAGAATAGACGAGAACACTTCAAAATCATATTCTAGTCAAAGAGATGATAAAAGGAAACGATCAAGTTTTTCAACAATTTGGAAAAAATCCTTCCTTTTATTTGTCCAAGTAAACAAACCATTTTTAGGTTTACAATAAAATAACCAATTGACAGTTACAAAGTTTTTGAAATCAGCCATAACCCTTCTGTTTGGTAAAATGCCACCAACTTTTTTTGAAAGATCAATAATAGTGTTAAAATCACCCCAACCGCCACCAAAGAACTAGATAAAACCTGAAGGATTGAAGATATAGTGCACCACAAAACTTTCTTCTTGCTTGGAGAAGAGGGCCCATAGATATTAAAAAGCTATAATTTGAGGCCCAAGAGTCTACTTCTGACAAGTGTAAGACCCCAACAGGAAGAGGAACAAACAACCTTTAGAGCCACCAAACTATCCTTCCATAAAAAGGCCAAGCCACCAAATGCACCAGAGGCCGATTGAGAATGAAATTTACAAAGAACCCATTTAGAAAAAAGAGATTCAGCAACTGAAGCATTTAGCTTTGTTTCTTGCAAGAGGGCAATGTCAAAATTAGCTAACTCTAACTGACGTTTGATTAGACATTGCTTGTTAGGGGCATTTATGCCCCTAACATTCCACGTTAAGACCTTCATTGTTCTCGAGGGGAGGAAATCTCTCCCCTCTTTTCCTGAGGTTTTTTCTAAGAAAAGAACCTAGCAGAAAACTCCAACTGTAGGTTTCTCTTAGCAGCCCCTGATCTAGTCAAAGGAGGACCGAAGGTCCTTTTTTTCTTAGCAAGGGATAGAAGAGTAGATTGGATACCATCATCTATCTCAATTTGAGTTCTCATATTCTTTGGTTTGCACTCCCTTTTAGAAGGTGAATAAAGGGGAAGAGAGGGAGAGATAGGAACCTGGGATATGGGTAAATTAACCTTAGAAAGTGGGCATAAAACCAAATTGTCCTGATTACGAAGCTCCACAAATTTATCTGGAAAGATTTCCTCCAGGGGTTTGTGGAAGGTAGAGATTGAAAATTCCTTTTCAATTTTAGTTAAATCACTATCAATGGCTTTTAAAACCTTTTCTTGTATTTCCTCATTGAGGTTAACCTTAGATTTGCTTAAAACCTTCTAAAAATTTTCAATTAAGACCTTGTACATTGGAGAATGGTTGGGGGATTTAACTTTTGTGTCTAAAGCAACCAACAGATCTACAAGATGAGAAGAAGATTGAGTTTTCCTTTTCAAGCTAGGAGGATTGACTTTAGAAACCTGGGGTTTAGATGATCCAGAGCCAAGCTTAGAAGGAGAAGACAAGTTGTGGATCTCCCTTAGAGGATTCTTCTCCCCAGAGCCATGTGTAACCAATTGACTAAGAATGGTAGATTTCTGACAACTATTTCACTTTTGAGTACTACCAGGAGACTATTTAGCAACCTTTTTGTTTGACCCATCCAAAACCCCTTGACTTACTTTAGAGGAAATGAATGTAGAAAGGGATTTAATTGAGAAAAATGAGAAGAATCCCTATTAGAGGAAGACCCCAAAGACCTCCTTTTAAGGTTTACCAATTCCAAATTTTCATTTTGCTTCACATACTATTGACTATCAGTTAGGGAAGCATCCTCTAGGGCCTTAATATTTTTATTTTTTTTACCTCTTCTCAAAGGAGAGGAGAGGGAATTTTTTTGAGTTTGAAATTTTTGAAGAAGTAATTTTACCTTTAGACCAAGGCCAATCACCATCCACGTTATCTATGGAAATGGCCTCAAAGGGATTTTGGATTGAAATTCCCTTGGAATATTTGAAGCAACCACTTGTAGATTTAGAAGAGTTGAACAAACTACCCAATAAATCTGGATCTTTTTGGAGCAAATTTAAAGGTGATTGAGTATGCACATCAACAACCACAACCATTTTTTGATTTGAATAACTAGGAATGGCTTCCAAAGAAGGAGTTACAACACCTAGAGGGCCTTTACCAGTTTTAGAGCTGACAAAGTGTTTAGGAAAAATCTCCTCAAATGAAGAAACATTAGCATTATAAAGCCCCAAATCTTTTGAGGGACTTACTATTTTTACAGGAGCAAAAATAGTGTCCCCCTGAGTGCCTAAGGAATCCTTTGAGGATTCAAGAATTTTATTAGGGGAAAGCTTAAGTTTCTTGAAGAGGGGATAATCCAAGTTGATTGGGGCTTTCTAAAACCAAGCAAAATCCTTATTTATGGGTTGCCTCCATATACCATCCATAGATTTAATATTACAAAAACTAGGAATAGTTTGCTTTGGATTTATCAAAACACAAATCCTCACATTGAACATACTATCAATAATAAGGGAATCAAACAATAGGAATTTACCAAAGGAGTTCCCAATTAATTGAAGAATTTTTGGATTTGTAAACTCAAAAGGAATACCAGGTAATGCAAACCAGATAGGAAAATCTGTAGAGATATTAATGTTCAGTTGAAAGAGAGGCCGCCAAGGATAAATTGAAACTAAATTTCTACCAAACCACACAAAGTATTTTTCTAACACTTTACTCTTTGCCTCTAGAGAATCCAAAACCAAAATAAAAGTGTTCGAAGAGAGAACCTGAAAATAAAGAGTGTCGAACCAGTGATCATGAACCCATTTATGCAATTTAGAAAGAGGCATACCTTCACCCTAGATCTAAAGAATTACTATGTATTTGTGGATATCTTGGCTTGTTTGGTTAAGAGGATGCTTCCCCGTGTTTACTAGAGGGATTGGAAGCCAAAATTTCTCCTTAGGGATTGTTGCAGATGCATCCAAATTTCCATTATTTCCGCTAGGGTACAGGTTGATGGTAGGTGGATCCTTGTATTCAATCATACCACTAGGGTTAGATCTTGAATGGTCATTCTAAGCACTAAGAGCTGAAGGACTACTAGGGCTTCTCGAAGGGCCATTTTATGCACCAGGAAATGAAGAGCCATTAGGGCATGAACCAGATCCATTTTGAACCACAGATCCAAAATCCACCCAAGAAGGAGTCATTTGAAGATTCTCCTTCTAAGCGTCATAGTTCAATTTTGGAGGCACATTAACTTTAGAGCATAAGACCTTTTTAAAACTAGAAAAAGGAGCCCCACTAACAACCTTTCTAGATCTAGAATGTATATAATCTTTCCCAACCCTCACATTCCCAACACCAACTGGTGGTTTAGTGATGGAATCATGATGCCCACGAAGGTGTGGAGGAAGATCCAAAGCAAACTATTCCTAGTTTCTATAATATTAAATCTATGGATGGTATATGGAGGAAACCCATAAATAAGGATTCTGCTTGGTTTAAGAAATCCCCAATCAACCTTGATTCTGCCCTCTTCAAGAAATTTAATCTTTCCCCTAATAAAATTCTTGAATCCTCAAAGGATTCCTCAGGTGCTTAGGGGGACACTATTTATGTTCCTGTAAAAATTGTAAGTCCCTCAGAAGATTTGGGGCTTTCTAATGCTAGTGTTTCTTCATCTGAGGAAATTTTTCCTAAACACTCTGTTAGCTCTGAAACTGGTAAAGACCCTTCGGGTGTTGTAACTCCTTCTTTGGCAGCCATTCCTATTTATTTAGATCAAAAAATGGTTGCGGTTGTTGATGTTCATGTTCAGTCACCTTTAAATTTGCTCCAAAAATATCTGGGTTTATTGGGTAGTTTGTTCAACTCTGCTAAATCTACAAGTGGTTGCTTCAAATATGCCAAGGGAATTTCAATCCAAAATCCCTTTGAGGCCATTTCCATAGATAACATGGATAGTGATTGGCCTTGGTCTGAAGGTAAAATTACTTCTTCGAAAATTTCAAACTTAGAAAAATGCGCTTTCCTCTCCTTTGAGAAGAGGTAAAAAATAAAAACATATTATTGCCCTAGAGGGTGCTTCTCTAACTGATAGTCAATAGTATGTCAAGAAAAATGAAATTTTGGAATTGGTCAACCTTAAAAGGAGGTCTTTGGGGTTTTCCTCTAAAAGGGATTCTTCTTAGTTTTCTCAATTAAATCTAGATCACACAGTTAAATCCCCTTATGCATTCATTTCCTCTAAAATAAGTTAAGGGGTTTTGGCTGGGTCAAACAAAAAGGTTACTAAACAGTCTCCTAGTAGTACTTAGAAGTGGAATAGTTGTCAGAAATCTACTATTCTTAGTATATAAACATATAATTATATATGCATAAATATATTATTTAATTATTTAAAAATAAATTACAATTTCCAAACAATAATAAAATATATATTTAAATATATATATATATATATGAATATAGACTTACATATATATATATAATATATATATATTATATTTTAAAATTAAAAAAAAAAATGTATTAAAATCATAAGTGAAATTTATAAAGTACGAACGAAAGTTTAAAGGTTGCATATACTGCAACGACAACCTGTATACAGTGTAGGCTCCCATAGATGGGTGTGGGTGTATGGAGGGCAACACTGGGTTGTCTCTACAGTCTGCCTCCCTATTGGGCCCCACAACCTCCCCCAAACCTATTTTCAACCATTCAATTTTAACAAAACCTACAAATAAATAAAATTCGCCATACAAACATTTTCAATTCTGGATTTTTCAAAATGATTTCTATAGGGATTTTATAACTTATAATATATATATATATATATTCGTCAACATGAATGCTCTAGTTAGGCAATTTATTTTCACAAAAAAATTTCTACAGGAAGTATTTACAAAATTATACAAAGGTTTCAATTTTCCCAGCCAAATAAAACTAATTGGGAAAACAAAACAAAACAATAATCTTCTATAGGAAGATCCTTTCCCATACAAACAATATTTTCCACAAAGTTTGATAGGAAAATTTTAAATGGACATTCCTATAGAGATTTTCCAAATCTTCTATTGTTTTGACTCTAGGTTTTCTATTGTTTATAAAAAATTTCCTAAAGAGGTTCTCAAATTTCACTATAAATTTTTTCTGGGTATTCTATTTTTAAAATCAATTTCTACAGAAGCTCTAAAATTTTCACAACAATTTTCCAAACACGAAAATCCTTCAAATTTACAAATATATTAAAGCTTCTACACAAATAACATATTCTTCTTGTACATGCAATCTTTCCAATTTGCATAACAATAAAAATAATTTAAAGAATTTGTTTCAAGATGCTTGAGGAAATGATGTTTGAAGTAGAGTTTCGCCTTCAGATTCCAATTTACCAAAGCTTCTTCCAAATTATCCACTTTTCTAGAAAGATGAAAACAAAACTAGAGCTAAAAATTTCTCGAGAGCTTCTTCCCCAATTTTCAACAACCTATCTAAATATCTTTTTATGATTGCCATGAATTAGCCTCTTTCCTCTTTTAGTTAATGCAATTATTCTCTTTGAGAATTAATTCCCAACAATAGTGTTTAATTTTTCTAACACATGTCACAAATAAAATATCTTTTCAACGAAATCACAGATATTTCCTCTAAGATAATTACAAGATAGTTATGCATTTAATAATTCATAATTCACATATTAATTTCTAATTAAATTTAATCTAATTAATTTAATCACTTTATAAAATAAATTTAATCTAAATGATTAAATCACTTTACAAAATAAATTTAATTTAATTAATTAAATCAAATATAAAGCTTCTAACATCATTAATCAAAATTAATTAAATAATCACTAAAAACCATTATAAATATTAATATTAATTTCCCACAAAACATACCTTGCAAAATAAATAAACAAGGCAAACGTGGACAACATAACAACAAAGCATACCAAAACAAGGACTAACGACACACTGTGACTAGAGGGTTGTGGCTTAACAAGGAAACCCCGTTACTATCTCCCAATCAACTATTCTATTGGGAAATGGACATGCTCAAACCTGTGAATCTAGGTGGAGTTAATGTCCTATACCTATAATCCTGCAATAAAACATATGTCATACATGTATATAGATTATAAACAATCACACCGAGAAGAGAAAATTGTGGAATCGTAGGGCACTCGCAAGCAAGTGATGCAATCCCATTCCCTTCACCAATACAATGTCACATCAAAACTGACGAAACTAAAACATCGATTAACTACAGATGAGCATATATCAATATTAAGTCAAATAATCAACTATGCTAACTAGAAAGCATATAATTTAATCAATAATCATCCATAGTGTACCATCACATCACAATATAAAACCATCATCACTCCAAAGTCAGTGATCAAATAACAACATAGTATCATGGTCTATCAAAGTAAAAGCACTGTATGGAAATATAAGTAAATCAGAGGGGTGCTACATAACCTTAACCTCAAGAATAACCTATTTTCCTCTTATGTTTACTATGGCACTTCTACTTAAGTAATTCATGTAATTCTAACACACCAACTAACCATATGGATAAACATAGTGTCACATCATTAAAATACTCTATTTCAAAAGTACATTCACAAATATAAAATTTCCATACAAGAGTGTAATCTCAACAATAAATGACTATGGTCTAAAGGTATAATCTCATCAATAAATGACCTCAATCAAAAGTATAATCTTCAATAATAAATGAATTCAAACAAAGATATAATCAACAATCAAATGATCAAATAGATCATAAGGGTTAGTTCCAACCTATGTGCTTCAATCACTAATCAAGTAAACAACCCAACTAAATAGGTTATTCTCGACTTAGGGTTTCAATCAAGGTAAAGTAACATTCAAGTGAACATAAATAAATTGTAAAGCTTGTCTTTCAAATACCTCATACATTCACATGTGTACCATACTTTTATATCATCTAGATGGCATAATCAACTTGCCAAGAGTTGCTGCTTTTACACCCATAGTCCTTTCACAATATAATTTTTGGTTACCGAAATGTGTACCCTTTTTTAGATTTTTGAGAATAGGAATATACTCTAATTAAAATAGCATAACTAGTAAGTAAAAATCTCAACCCTATTGTTGAATATTGATATATCCTTAAGTTTATACCCTACATTAGGGATAAGAATCTCTTCCTATCTCAAGGGGACATGAGGAATTAAATAAGTAAATACTATCAATCAAGGTTTGCATAACATTGTAATGATGACATTTTAACTGAGTAGTTCAGAGAAACTCTATAATTGAACTTCAAAAATTAAGCTTCTACTATATAAGCTCTAACTTAATATAATATTTAATACCAATTAAAACACCCAATCCTTAATATGGAGTATATACATACACTCAATAAATAGAGATTCCTAGACTAGATTTATCAAGAATATTTTACTTCCACATAAAGAAGAGAATAACCTATCAATTAAACATGTTTACGAAAAAGGCATTCAAAAACACACAATCTTTTCAAATTCATACAAAACATAAAAGAGTAGAAATTAACATGCCTATTTAAGCAAAGCTCCAATCGATCAAACTAGATTCCTAGCTCATCCTTCCCAAATCAGCAAGAAATTCCAAACTATCTCTCTTCCACCCACCAAAACACACTCCCAAAACCTCTCACAAATTCTCAAAAACTTCTTACTAACTCCCAAACTCAAAAATTTATAATAACAACTCAAAAAATAAGCATCAAGTGTGCATAATGCGTCCCAATTAAGGGAGAAAGCACCTCTATTTATACAAAAATGTGAGCAACTATAGACTAGAAACAAGCTATCAAAGATGACACTTCTCAATCCAAAGGTTTGACTCAGAAAGAAGAAGGAAAGGCGATAGCTAAAAATATCTCTCAGCCAGATTTCATCATAATGAATGAGTCACTTATTCAAATGGATAGTCAGAAATGAAAGGTTAATTTCTTCTACAAGTTGACTCATTTTGACCAACTTCTCATTTTACCATTTCTCATAATTTAATTTTATTTATATGCTAGAATTTGTATGGCAGATTAGACTTCTAAATGGTATGCACAGTCCATAATTTGGTGCCACAAAACCCACATGCCCTATTCCTATGCCTGTTATTTAGAGACCAAGTCAATTTACATGGTTCTCACATTTTTATTCCTCATAGCATTCATATTTATTGACCAATTCTTCACAATACATAAACCTATCTCACTTTACCCTACACACCTTACCTAGGCACTGCCTTTGTAAATTATAAACATCACTTTAGTTCTTTATGCAATGCCATGCATTATCTCATATTTTTTGTGCCTAATGTTTACATTACTTAGCATTGAAATGCTTATTACAATGCCTAATGTTTATGTGTTTCCTTAAAGAGTTGTGTTATTCCTTTATATTTTAGTGCTTTTACCTCGTATATATAAGTTGTGTTTATATGTATTATGCACTTTATATGAATTTTCCAATGATATTTAATACCATTAACATATACATATTTAATATATATATGTATAACATAATATGTATATATGTATATATGTATATGTATATATACATATACACATACATGTATATATATATATCATGCCTTGACATTTAAAACAAATATATTCACAATCTTGTCAATCAATATATATATATATATATATATCATCGACTAAGTATAAACACATAAGAAAGAACTCACATATGACAATGAGACTCAAACACTTAACCCAAATCAAGAATGTTCACAAGTAAAACCATAACCTCATCTTTTTCATGCACAATGAGAGAAAAGGGTGACTTACCATTCCCCCAGCTAATGACTCGACTTAACCGAAATAGAAGTGTGTGTAGAGGCTTAGTTAGGTTTATTAAGGGTTTACCAAACCAAGTTCCTCTCTTGAGTGATACTACCCCTTGCGTACCCGAGCATTCAACTTCATCCTACATCCTGCTTAATACATTGCATAGGTAGTTATTCATTCACATTAAATATATTTGCATCATAAAACATTTGTATTAACAACACATTAAAATATTCATATTGCAATACATATTGCATTTCATCAATATAAATATAATCATTCATTTGGTAAACATATTAAAGTCACAATTTGCATTTATCAACATTTTCACTCATGAAGGTAAAGTAACTTAGTAACTATAAAAACATGTGTGACACACATGTTCTACTCCTAATTACATGAAACTAACAAAATTATTGACTAAATATTTGTTAATTCATTCTACTATTGCTTAAAAATAAAGTAATCTAATGGAAACATAAATTATAATGAAGAATAAAATTAACCTTAGGAAATCATGAATTATAATGGACACTAGCGATTTTTGGAAGATAAAATTAATCTAATAAAATCCTAATAATTATAAGAAATACAATTTGAATAAACAACCTAATGATTAAGAAATATTAGTTCTTGTTTATTGGCTAGAGTGGACCCTTCGTCCACCTCCAGAGAGAGACCAATCTATCTATAATAGTCAACAACTGGATGAAATCTTTTTTATTTCATAGATTGAATCAAAATTCTATACTTATTTATAAAATGATAGAATTATAATATTGTATTCTTTATTTGAATAATTAAGAAAAATACTATATATATCCATACCACAACTCTCTATATATATCAACTATTCCTTAATTGATATATATGATAGTTGATATTGTACCCTAACTAAGAGTCTTTGCAATGACAATGTAGTCATATATCTAGTCTAATAATTATGTTTTTTCTCATTAAAAGGTAACTCATCTAATGCTTATCACGTAATGTGCTAATTATACAACTCCTTATAATGAACCATATTCTTATGAGTCATCTACAATTGAATAAAATGTTGCATGTGTTGTCATAGATGTCAAAAAAGTGGTATTGTGGAAGGTTACATACGATGCAAATAGAGTGGTGAGCAAAGATGTCAAAAGGGTAAGAGTTCAAAGGAGCATTCCAAAGTAAGAAAGGAGTGATGATCAAAAGAGTTGTGAGGAGAAGAACATGGTGATGAAAGTTATGAGCATGTTGTACATAGTTGCACCATACCTGTTGATGTTCATGAATAGGTGAAAGTTGGCAGATTGAAGAGTATGATAATATGAATAATTTGTAGTTTCTTATTTTGATGGAAACAGTTGTAATTGATGTCTATGGTTTATGAATGTTTTTGTTAACCTAGTTTGACTAATGGTAAAAAATGTTACACTTGAAAGCTTTGAAAATGTTAAAGGAACATTGTGCATACTTTGGAGGGGAACCCTTTTCAATGAGAAGTTCAAGTTTTTTTTAACTAGATCAACTTAGGGTTTCCTGCTATGTTCATTTTTCCTTCACAACTTTTCCAAGATACTATGGCGGCTAGAATAGTTATGGAGTAGCATTGAGTGTTTTGAGCTCATGGAAGTAGTTAGAAAGGTGTTGAGAGTGGTGTTGAGTGTAAAACCCTATCCCACAACCTAGAGGATGATGCACATTGTGGAAGCAAAACTATTTTTTTTCCTTAAAAGGTAAAACAAAATGAGTAAAGTATCCTACTCTAACCACATACATCCTCTAGGCCACGCAACGCGTCTACATGTAAACCCGATACTTATAAAATTAAACCAACCATAGCATAATAATATTAAACTCAAGATACAACATACAATGTTTAAAGCATTAAACCATTGCAAGATAAATCTAACACATATAAATGTATTGAAACATATTTCCACAGATACAACACCACATAATCATCCAATACACCATTAAGTCCAATAACGAATAGATCATAAATATTATTACAATTACATCACAAGGTTCACCTCGATATAATTGAGGTATTACAATTATACATATGGATCCACAATTACAATGAAGAGAGAGAAGAACAACTCCAGGGAACCACACGAGATCCTCAAACAAGAAGATCTCACCATCATAAACAGGAAGAGAACTCAACATTGTAAGGTGCACGCCACCCAACCATCTGGTACCCGTAGGCCCAACCCCTGTGCTAGGAGATAGTAACAGGTAACCAAAACAACCTATTACCTCTAGACATAGGAAATATACAAAATACTCACAATACAAATAACCAAGAACTATGGTCATATTGCTTCCAGAATCACTGAATCAATTATAAACACAATACAAATAAAATAAATTTTGTCATAGGAGGAGTGTCATCACAAAGGTTGCATTAGTTGTCCAAAGGAGATCTTCCTAGGTCTCGGCCCCCCTCTAGGGTTATCCTTGTAACCTCTTATGATTCCGACCCCACATGTATACCAGTACAGAATCGATTATCCTTAAAAAAAAAAAGATAACAATCTAGCCATTCCAGGCCTACCTGACTCATCTCAAGTCTCATACAATCCCTTGAGCCAATGAGAAGGGCTAAATATCCTATTATATGTGTTAAGCTAATAGATTATTTAATTCCCACTTGATTATACTGACTGTAATACCCCTCTGTTTTGTGTTCTAGTTGGACAGTGTGTCCTTGTTTGCTTTGATGTGCTTTTTGGTTATTGAGATGCTATATCATGTGTGTGTGATTTGATCGATACTTATAGAGTGATAGTTTATTGGTGTGATGTGATGTATCTTATCTAATGCTTTATTTGACATGTTTTAAATTGGTGTAAGGATGATTAGTTATTGTAACATGTTATTGTGTGAGATATTTGCTTATGATGGAGCTGTCAGTCTATGATAAGTGTATTGGTGAAGTGGATAGGATTGTATCACTCGCTTGCGAGCACCCTATGATTCTGAGATTTCCCCTTCACGGTGTGTTTTATTATATCATATATATGCAACTGTGTTTTATTATATCATATATATGCATGTTCGATATGCTCTTTGTTCATAGGTTGATAGGTACAGGACATCGCCTCCACCTAATTTCATAGGTTTGAGCATGTCCATTGACCAACGGTAATCGATTGGGAGATAGTAGCTAGGTTTTTTGTGCCAAGTCGTTACCCTAGTCATAGCGTGTCATCGAGTTGTCATCGGGTTTAGTTGTTTTAAATTGGTTTAGTCCTCCTTGGTTAATTATTTAATTTCATTTTTTTTAAAGGCTATTAAATGGTGGGTATGGTTAAAATGATGATTTAACATATCTAGTTTCAATGTTGAAATGTTATTTATTTCATTAATTATTTTGATTTAATTAATAAAATCATTTTTAGTTTATTGATTAACTAGGTTAATGGTGATAAATTAAATGAAATGGTTATTTTAGCATTATTGTATATTAAGATTCAAATTTAAAATGGAAATGGAAATCATGTTAGATATTTAAAGTTAAATGATAATAAAAATAGAAATGTGTTTTAAATTTCACTTTTTGAAATTTTGGATGAAATATATTCTTTGCAACTTTGAAATTCTTGGTTTTAAATGAAATTTTTAAATGCATGAAATATCATTTTGAAAGTAAATTGTTTTAAAAAATTTAAAAAAGGAAATATCCTCCAAATGTTCAATAAATTTAGTGGGTGGGATATTTTAGGGGTTTGACCAAAATTTGGGAAAAACTCTATTTGAGCTTTTTCCATTTCACATTATTGGGAATTTTTGATTTTTGGTGGAGAGTTTTGCTATGGCTGGATTTGGATTTTGAAGAAAAGATTTGGAATCACCATTGTCAAGTCTTCAAGCTTTGGGAGAAAACACCAGGTTCTTCTTTGTTTTCTTTTTTTCTTGTTTCATTTTGAAAGAGTTTAAATCTGGAAATGCTATTTAGATTCAAAGAAAAACCCATGTAAAATGATTTCAAATCTTGCAAACTGCTATTGGATTTAGGAAATAAAACCAAAAAAACATAACACAATGAGAAATTGAAAGAAAAAAAAACCAAAAGAAAATCTTCATATCAAACTGAAATTTAAACCCTGTTGTTTTGTTGACAAATTTATTGTTTTATTGCAAAATTTTATTGTGCAGTTGCATAGTTTGGCTGTAAAATGATAAAAAAAATTTGTGTATATATTTATATTCTGTTGGTATATACATATATATATTGTAATACATATGTATTTTGTATATGAAATCTTAAATTGTTTTATGGGAAATGGCTTGTGAAAGTTCCCATTCTAGAAAATTACCAGATATAGGGGGTGTTTTCTTGTTTTAAATAAATAAAAAAAATGCATTTTATACTGTGTAGGGGGCTACTCCCACTGCCGCCCCATAGGGAGGCAACTGTGGAGGCAAGGTCGCTTCCTACACAGTTGTCCCCTGTGGGGAAGGCTGTGCAATAGCCTCCCACAGCAGGGCTCCCCTGCTTTATGCGTGGGGTTTCATACCCTTTTAAAAGTTAAATTTTATTTATAAATTATATATATATTTATTTATTTATATTAATTTCTTTTTTTTTATAAATTTGAAAATATATGTGTATATATATTATATATATTTTATATATTATTTCAATATATACAATATATATATGGGTATTTTCCTTGTGTGTTTAATTAGCAAAATGGGATTTAATTTAAATGAGTTGAAATTTAAATTTCTTTTTTTATTTAAATATATTTAAATAATATTTATGTATTTTAGCATATATACATATAATTGTATATACGTTGAGTAGATAATTGTATATATGTTTAATATATATTTTTATTTAAATATATATTGATTATAAGAGGGATGTTTTATTTAATGATGCAAAGACCGATTTTGTAAGAGAGTGATGTTTTTTTTTAGAAAATGGATTTTGATCCTTTGTTTAATTAAGGAAGTTGGAAAATGTGCATAGGGTTAAAGAGATAATATTTAAATGTGAGAAATGAATTTAAATTTTTATAGATACAATGTTCTTATTTTAATGAATATTTAATTAATAGAGATGTATATGTCCAAATATTGATTTTAAAATGATTTTACTGTAAAACAATTGATTTTAACCATTATGTGTAGTGAAGAGATAAACTCTATGTAATCACGTTATGCGACATCTTTTAATACCTAAATGTTGTCATCCATCTAGAGTTGAATTATGTATCGACCTTGCTTAGAGCAATTTTATGACTATTGTGTTATGTCGAGGTAGCTATTTTTATAATGAAATGATTTTAATTGGGAAATGGGTTTTTAGTATATTTAAATGTTAATAGGAAACCGAAGTAAACCTTTAGATTTAAAATTTGTTATAGTTGTTCAAATGTGCGAGTAGTTATTTAATAAGGGAATGCTTTTAAAGGAAATAGTTATTTTAAAATGATATGTTGTAAATCAAAGAAGTAAATGTTTATCTTACTATTATTTAAAAGTAATTAGGGAATTTAATATTTGGTTTAGATTTCATCTTTTTTCTAAAAAGAGTCGTTATTAAATCAGTGTTATTAAGGCAATAAATTACTGAATGTTAATGAAGGAAGTGGGTTTAGGAAACCCGAATATAGATTTAATTCATGTTTGATTGCTCTTCTTGAATGTGCACTTCTTCGTCTGTTTTCACTTTGGGGAATTTGTTTTGAAGGGTTGTTAAGTCTTTCAAAAGGGGTTTAACTTTTGGGGTTGTTGTATTATGTTAGTCAACCGTTGTATTGCCTTGGGTACCTAGGGCATATAGTTTTATCCTGTTGTTTTACCCGGTTTTCACGAATGGGGATGGTTTGTGTATCCTTGGATTAAAAGTGGTTTATGTAGTTTGTGCCTCCTTTGGAAGGAGTGGGTTATGTGTTTTGTCACCTCCAGTGTTTGGAGAGGGTTTTGACCTTTGTTGCCTCTAGTGTTTGGAGAGAGTTTTGACCTTTGTTGCCTCTAGTGTTTGGAGAGAGTTTTGACTTTTGTTGTCTCCAGTGATGTTGGAGTGGTTTTATCGTATTGGTATGCACTTGTGTTTCCCTTGGTGATTGGTTTTGGTTGGTATGTTTTCAAGTAGAAGAGTGGCTTTTGTTAGGGGCTAGAGCCCAAAGAGGTAAACTAGGAAACCTTCATAAGTGGTTTAATCAAGTGATAACTAAATTAATGTACTCAGAAGTTAGGTAGTTTTTCTCATTCATTAAGATAATTGAGCCTTGCTCATGGACGAAAGGGCTTGTATAGACTTGAGATGAGATGGGAAGCCTTGGAATGAAAAGGTCATATATCTTGTCCTTATGAAAAGTATTTGATTCCGCATGAGTGAGTATGGGTGCCAGGATTCGGTAGAGGCCACCAGGATAACCCATAGTGGGGGTCGAAGCCTAGGAAGATTCCCATAGGAGATCCCATTTTGAGCTATGTGATGGCACTCTTTCTATAATAGTAGTTGGTATTTGGTTTTATGTGTATGGTCTTCTTATCATACTCGATCTATTTTATTTCTGGAAGCAATGTGACCTATGTCAGTGATTGTTGGAGTTGTACTTATGTTATCCTTATGGTTGTACATGGTTCATGTGATTGGTTGGGTCAGTGTGAGTTATCCTATTTCTAGAGGTGGATGGTCTTGTCTATAATTCCTAGTCACTATCTCCTAGCATGGGGGGTGAGCCTTCGAGTATCACATGGTTGGGTGGAATGTGCACCTTAATCTTTTGGGTCATCTTCTTGTTCGTGTGGACGAGGTTTCCTGTTGGAGAGCTCATGGGATCCAGTTCTTTCTTGCTTCATTCCTTTCAGTTATTATTGTAATTTCTTACCCCTCATTTGTATCGAGGTGGAGGATGTAATTTGTAACCTTATTTATTGGAATTACCTCATTTGGGGAATGAGTGTTGTAATCTTATTGTAAGGTATATTTTTGGAATCATGTGGTATCTTTTATGCCTTTGTCGTAATTTTTTTCATGTATGGAATGGATGTGTAATTAATTTGTTATATAATTAAATGTTATGTTTTAATTCATGTTTCTTGTTTGGGTTTTAAAGTAATCTCAGTCTCGTAACCCTAGAGGTTGTTGGCAATGGATAGTGATCTTGCATGTTATTTGTACTTAAACAAAAAAATGGTATGTTTGAGTAGTAAATTGCAACTTCCTCTAGGGTTGCATGGCGAGGCATTACACTGACTCCCACACGAGTTGTCCTCAGACCACTTCGTGTCCTGGCCCTCATTGAAAGCCACTCCCCTATTGACAACACATAACTCAAATTACATGCCAAGGGTAGACAATGCACAAACTGATAATAACATAACACAAGAGATAACACATCCCTAAGGATGTCCAACACTGAATCCCAATACATGCACTACCCAAGAAAACTCAAAGGGTGAACTGTAATACCCCCATATTGTTGATACTCTTTGCTACTACTTGTTACTCTTGTGTGTTAGTGTAATACTGGTTTGTGATGGTGACTAGTTCATTAGCTTGGTGTGTGTGGATGCATAGTTTAGTTGATTGCTATAATTGACATTATTATTATGAATTATGATACTTTATGTGGTGTTTAGATTAATTGATTATGCAATGGTTTTTCCTTAATATTATATATATGTCAATATTGTGATTCTATGATAGTTAATTTGGGTTCAGTAATACATTGTGATGTAGTGGTTTAATAATTAGTTTATGATGTGATCAGTTAGTTAGAATTGTTACTTTACATCTAATGTTGTATTTGTTAGAATAGCTTAGGTGAGAGGATAGTGTAGCACCACTTGTTTATGAGTGCCCTGCTACGCTACAATTCCTTCTCATGATATCATTTTTTTGATTATATACATATGTTACTTGACGTTTATTGGTATGCAGGATTTGCAGGAATTAAGTCTCGATTCCACCTGTTTTGACATGACAGGGTGAGCATTAAAATAACCCAATGGGTACAATGTTGAAAAAGGGAGTGATTTGGAAGTATCCCCGTCCCAAGTCCATCATCCTGGTTCGAGTTTTATTGTGTCATGATTGAGGTTTTGTCCTTGTCTTGGTGTAGTTTAATTGTTAAGTATTTATGTTATTTATGGTTAGTGTTTATTTAATTAATCTTATTTTATAAGATTAATTAATGTTGTCTTGTTACTTGATTTAATTGTGAGTTAGTTAAATGTTGAATTTCAAATATATTGTAAATTAAAAAGTTATTTAATTAATTAAGAGTGTAAGTAATTAAATTAAATAAATATTCATGATGATAATTAAATATTATCTTTTTTATTAATATTAAATTAAAAAATATTGTGTGGATAAGATCTTGAGAAAATAATTAAATTTTAATTAAAATTGTAGATAAGTGTGTGCTTTTAAAAGCAGAAAAAGGATCAATGAGTGAGGAGGATTTTTTAGGAAAAAGATGAAGAGCTTTATGGATTTTTATTTATTTTTATTATGAGAGTTTTTCACACATAGAAGGGTTTTTTCTATTGTTTGGGCTATAAAAGAAAATAAAAAATAGTTTTGTTTGTGCTTCTAGGTAAAAGAATTATTTTGAAGAAAGGATTGGTTCAGAAGGGAGCTGAAGGCAGGAATCTAAGAAAAGCCACAGATGGGATTCTTCATAGAACGAAGGACTCCAGGTTTTCTTCTTTTAATTTATTATTATTTTATAAACAATATCTAGTTTGCTGCATTTTGAAAACCCATTCCTCTATTTCTTTTGAAAGTGGTTATATGATCGAAAACTTGTTTTTATTAAAACTCTTGAATCTTCTATAGAAAACTTTAGTAAAAACCTTTTTGAAATTCTTCAATATAGTTTAGTAGTGAAATGTATTGTTTTGAAATAAAAATCATTTTTGATTGAAGGTCGAATTTTCATGTTATATCTATATTGGATTTATTGGAAAATCTATTGTTATATTATTTTTCTTGATCTTTTGTTATATATATATATATTTAAACAAAAATAGTTACACATATATATATTATTATTTTGTTTGAGTTATTTAAATGTATATATTTAAATCTGGTGTACCTATATGATTTCCAAATTATGTGAAAATAATAAATATGATACTTTGTATTTGAGGGTATATATATAATATATATATACTATTCTTTTCTTTAAAAATAAAATAAAAATATACAAATCAATATGTGGGGTTCAAATTTTGAAATGTTATTTTGAATAAAATATGCTATATAAAAATATATATATATATTTTAAAATTATGTGTTTTCCTTTTTTTTCAAAACCGAAATTGAAAAAATATATAGAAAATAAATATATAAATAAATTATGAGGGGGGGGAGTGGTCGGCAGTGGCCGTACCACCCCCGACCCCCATCGTACTACATAGTAGCAACCACTGGGTTGTGCACAATAGCTGTAGGCTATTGTACGCAGCCTAGTGGGGGCTACGAGCTCCCTTATGGGAGGTCGGAGTACTCCCTGCTATTAAGGGTTGTTTACAAGTTTTTTTTTTAAATTCATTTTCTAATTATTATTTTTATTTTATTTTATTTATGTGTCATTTAATTCAATTTATATTTTATATAGATGTGAATATATATATATGTATGTATATATTTTAGGTTAATTTGTATAATGTGATTTAAATAGATGATTATAATATATGTTATATATATTTATTTATTTATATATATTATATATATGTATATATGTCTATATATATGTGTGTGTAAATATATATATATATATATATGTGTATGTATATATTTTAGGTTAATTTGTATAATGTGATTTAAATAGATGTGTATATATGTGTGTAAATATGTATATATACATATAATATATATATATATATATATATATATATATATATATATATATATATATATATATATATATATATGTTGACAAGTTATAAATGTTGAGAGTATGAAATAATAGATAATTTTCATAATTTGCAATGTTATAGCTAAATTGGGAAATTAGAAATAAAGTATGTGTTTCTTGTATTAAATTGAATTTCCTCGACTAATTCATTTATTAATTTGGTGAAATTTATGGTTCAATGTGATTTGTTCATGGAATTATTTTATGTAGTTGCCTTCTCTCGAGTTTACTCATTTTATCCAATTGTGATTTTATTGTGATCGGGTTTATGTCTTACGGGAAAACCCTAGAGTTAGCCTATCCTAGTATAAGAGCTTAAGTTGTTGTTTAGAACTTACAGAGGTGGGGATACTGTGATTATATTCAATCTTGTAATTTGATGATTGTTCTTATATGTTGGTTTTGGTGGTGATGTTAATGTACACTTGGTCATACCATTTGTGAATGTTATACATATGATTTTGGGAGAGATGGTTATGCCTTGCAGATGATCCATTTGATTGGTTCAGTACTTCTTGTGATACAATCCTTTTGTGTTGGATAGTTTGTGTTGAGTGTTTAGAGAGAGTGGCTCTAGGTGGGGGCTGACGCACAAAGGGGCTGTTAGGGTAACCCACATAGAGTTATCTAAGTAATCAGTGATAACCTAAGTAATTAACTATGGGTGGGGATTAAACATTAACAAGATAATTATGACCCTCGTCCACCTGTTAGTGTTGTCACAGACTAAAGGGGACCGAAAAGGCCGTGGTTGGCAAGATCGTTTCCTTGTCTTCACGAAAGGTTAATGATTCTACATGAGTAACCCTATGGAGTGGCACCTTGAGATAGGCAATTGGGAGAACCATAGATGGAGGTGGCACCTTGAACTAGGTTGTATGGATAATCCATGTAGAGATGGAGGCGACACCTTGTGATAAGTTGTCTGGATAATCCATGTGAAACCATGTGATGACACTCTCTAACATTCTAGTTGTGTTGTTTTATTGAAGTCCTCTGGAAGTAGTCCTTGATATTGTGATTTGATATTTAATGGTGATGTGTTTTGTGACTTGATGTTGTAATTTTGGAAAGTGATTTATTGTTATGTTTCGAAGTGGTTTGTTGTGATGTATGTTGGTGAATGATTGTCGTTTAGTCTATTGATGTTAGGTTATCTTGTCTAGAGTTAGTCTTGTGTTACTGTTGACGTGCTTGGTTGGGGATCCTTCCATGTTAACTCCCAGCAGGGGGGTGGTTGGGTGGAATGTGCTACACACCTCGTTGGGTTCCCTTTGGTTGCAGTTGTTTCTTTCATTGCAGAGTATTGTAGGTGTAGATGATCCAGTGTTCTTATGTACCAGATGTATGTTCATACTTTAGATGTAATTTATTTATTGATGTATCGGCTCCCACATGTGTTGGGAGGATCTTGATGTAATTTCTTATATGCTCATTATGTTGTACTATCATATTGTTGTAATGTTTATTCAGGCCATGTAATCATTCGAGAACTATCATTGTAATTGCTAATTAGGTTATGTTGTATCTGTGGGATATATATATATATATATATATTTATTTATTTATTATCCTTATGATTAATTTATTTGTGTTTTGCATATATGGTTTAATATAGACTACTTTTATTAATGTGGTTATTGTTAATGGATGTTTTAAATGGTGATGCGAGAATGAATGGTTTTATGTAATTGTTTAGTTATTGTTTAATCTATTGTCTTTGTTATGGGTTAGTGTAGTAATGTCACCTCGTGTACCCAAAGGGATTTAGTTGTGCAACTTAGAACATTGTAATGTTGGAATACTTAAGTACAATCTTATGTTCTTTTTTTAAAAAAAAATTGTAGTTTTATTTGTTCCTTTGGGGTTAGTGCGGTGGGGTGTTATATGAACTAAAGTTACAACAACTCTTTTTCACAAATTACAACTCTGGAAGACTTAGATTTTCCACAACATCAAATACTCCCCCACAGTACACAATTATAGAAACACGTGCTTTTATAAATACAACTTCAAGCAATTAAAGAAATGCTATCATTCGGATTTCCAAAATCCATACAATCACTTTGGAATATTTAAAATGCACCATTTAAATATAGTTCCAACATACAATTTAACAATGAAGAAAACTAATTGTACATCTTATAGTTTCCACAAGCACTCATAAAATTAACTTAATTTCCTCAATAAAATAAATCAATTATTTCAATTAAATTATACATACTTACAAATATTTATTGTAAAATTCAAACATTAAATAAATATATTATATTTATATATATATATATATATAATTAAATGTAATTATATATATATATATACATAAAAATATATTATTTATTTATTAAATCATTTGTAAATTAAAAGTACCTCCTTTATTTTAAACAAAATCCATTTACTTCAAAAATTATTTCCTCCTACCTCTAATGATTTAATTTAAAGAAATACATTTCCGAATATAAATCATTATATTCATATATATTATATATAATATAAATGTATACTATATACAATATATATACCATATATATATATATATATATATATATATATATATATATATATATATATATATATATATATATATATATATATTTAAAATGAACAAAAATTCTAAAACGTGTAATAAAAAAGAAATGTGTATATGCAGTAGATGCAAAGGTAGTGCCCTCCTCGTTCACCAAGCTTTTGGAATTCAAGTGAGTTTGCTGTTGAGTAGTCATGTTGTGTTCGTAAAAGCGTCACTGAGTATGTATGGTTAAGTGATTTATAGTGTGGTGTTGGCTTCTAGATTACATTGTTTAATTGACTTTGTGTTATGTGATAAGTTAATATTTTGATTTATCAATGTAATTAAATTAAAATTGTTTTAGATGTTAGCTTAAATCAATTTAGAAAGTAAGTGTTTATTTTAATCAAATTATTGGAAATATAATTATATACTAAATAAAAGTATATTAGGAAATATAAAGTATAGGTATATATATATAAAAACTAGCTCTAAACGTGTTTTCTTTAAATTGAAGTTAACCATAATAATAATGGATAAGTTAGTATCATTGATTAATTGTGGAAAAATATGGTGATCTTTAAATTAAATAAAGATGATAAGATTTGGAACTGGTAAAAAAACAAAGAAAAGAAAGAAAAAGAAAGAAAAGAAAAGAAGAAAGCGAGTTCAAAATAGAAAAGGCGGAAGAGGCTTTAATGCATGTTCATGCACGTTTTTGTATGGGGTTTCTATCGAGAAACTTTCTTATTTGTTGATTTGTTATTTTACTTCTCTTGGGGTTGGTTTGAAAGTTTCTATATATTTCCTTTGGAGTCAATTCCAATGGGGGGGATGGCATGCGACGGTATGATTTTGGGCCGCTATGATTTGGTGTTTTTCTTTTGAAAATCTTGCTTGCTGAAAGTTTTGGAAGGGGAGGGGGTTTCGAAGAGTGGATTTTGTCTGTAGAAGTTGGGTCTCAGCACTGGATTCTTGCCTCAACGAGTAATTGAATAGGTTGGCTTCGTTTTCTCTTTGTACGTTCTTGATTAAAGCAATTTGAATTCTTTTGCTGTCAAAGGCTTGTTTGTTGATATTTGCGTGCGTCTTCTTCTTCCATGACTTACATTCGATATTGCTTATACTTCTATTTTCTTCAAGGATTCATTTTGTTTGGAATCCACCTGCATGCATGGCATCTAGTAGTCGATGGAATTGATGAATGGCGTTTGAGAAATTCAATGTTAGATATAGAGATTTTATTTTCTTATACAAAATTTTTCCTCTACAATTTTGTAGATGCTAATTCATTTCTTTAGCATTCATTGCTGTTCTTTTATGCCCCTGCAACATCACTGGTAATACTCCACCTATATTCCTATGTGACCCTTAGACACCATCAATTTAGGGTGTGCCCTAGGTAGCCAGCTCAGGCATGGAGATCAATTATGCATACCTTATTATTAACTACATATGTATTGAAATACGGGTTACCTATGCATGCAGTTTTGCGCCCTCTATCTCCTCTTTACCGCTGCCTTACTGTGAGCATGGACTTTCTTTTATACTTTCATCTATTTGGGTTCTCAGCATGCTTATAATTCACTGCAGTCTTTCCGCCTTAGCTTGTGTATGGGGGCTTAAGGTTATATTTTCCTTGAATGTTGCAAATTCTGATCTCTTTTGCTGCATATTGCACTTAAGGTTTAAATAATCGCTCTTATTGCATTGTCAAACTGGCACAGCAGCGCTTGAACATAATAGGAAGTTTGAAGGTTTAAATAATCTCTCTGATCCATTGCCAACCGGTCTCAGCTGTAGCACTTGATTATAATAGGAAGTTTATAGATTTAAATAACCTGCTTGATTCTACTGACAATCTGTCGCAGTTCTAGCACTTGAAAATAAATCTTGTCAATGTTCTAACATAATAGAAAGGTTATCGTGATCGTGGTGAAGTTTAATTTCCAATCTCCAAACTTGAGCACGTCTCTGGAAATTCGCCTTCAAACAGAAATACGCCATGTTCAAAATAAAAGAAGAGAAAAGAAAAAGTTGCACGTCATTCTATTCGGCTCTTAAAGTCACATATCTGCACCTCACTTTTCTCCTTCTCTTCAAGCCGGTGGATCACATTTGGGATTTGATAATAATGCAAGTAGATAGTGATATTTCCAAATTCCAATATTCACCTTCTAATATACTTGACAACCTGCCACAGTTACAGCATTTAGAGTTGAGACATTGTATGCTAGTGTAGTCGTAATCATTGCTTCTTGGTTTGGGATATCGATTTGATCATATTGCCTTTCGACAGGATCGTTGTTTAAGCTTAGCCTTCTATGTCGTTGGTGCACCTCCTATCTACCTCCTTGTTCTTGCTGGCTTTTGACCCACATTACAGAATCAGCTTTGTGGAGCGGCTACAGCCAATCTCCATTTGGTTTCATTTGGGATGTATACAAATATACATGGTTATTAGAGTATGTTGACCTTGTTTTGGTGCAGCATATGGCTTAGAATATCATCGTCAAAATAGTTTCCATTCCTTGTCTATCTGATAGTCCTCTTTATGCCTATAGCAACGACTTAGATCATTACATGTTTGTAGGAAAATTGTCTGAGTTTATCCTGTTGAAAATAGGTATGCAGACACTTTCTCTTGGAATCTAGAGTACTCCCCTTTATCTGAAATCTTTATCCTGAGACATCGAATTGAATCACTGCGTTGAGTCAATGAGGTCATAGGCACTCACTTATACTATCTCTTAATGTCGATGCTTTTCTTTGTTATCACATTATGTTCTATTGTTTCAAGCCGCCTATCTCTTGGTTTCTTTTATAAAAGAGTATTTTTAAAGATTGCATTAGTTTGTATAATGTTGAATCTTGATTTTTTTTTTAATTGACTCTGTATGTTAAACTTTTTGATAGTCATTGTTTTAGTTTATGCCCATTGGTGTATTTCCTCTCTCACATACCCATTGCCATTAAAATTGATATTGCTTTAGAAACCATGTTTCCCTTTTATACGCAACCTACATCTCTCTTTTCCTATAAGTGTCATAAGTTATTTGACATTTTATCAATGATCGAACATTTAGGAAATGCATTAAGGGATACCAATTTGTGTGGTGTGCAGCTCTCTACCCCCATTATCTAGGCGACTGCATGAACCCTGGAACACAGCAAAGCTTATAATGTTAGGACATTTTTTCTTAGAGTGCTTCATTAATTCAATATTCTTGAGAACCTCCATGCAAAATCGGTTCATCCCCTCACGATTACTTACCTTTTTAATAGAATACATGTTATCTTTTAAAGCCTAAAAGGCTTAGGAATAAATCAAAACTTTCTTAAGCAAAGTACTTGTTAAGTGTAATAAAGAAAAGAAGGCTAGGAAATATCCTACTTTGCTAAGACAGTTTTTTTTAGACTTAAGAAAATTATTTATATTTAGAAATTAAAGAAAAGTGGATTAGCTAATAACATTTCAACCTTAAGATAGATTTTTGTCTGACTACTTTTGTTAGGAAATCTTCTTCATATTAGAGATAAGTAAGAATGTTAGCTTTTTTTTAAGAATTCTAATTGAAAGATAGTTTTATATATATGTAAATTTAAATAAGTAAGGAAGTAAATAAATAATAGTTAATTATAAATGAATTGTTATTTTGTATATATATAAATATGTTTATGGGGAGTTACATGAATGTAATTGTAGTAAATCAGTAAGGGATTTCTACCCTCTTTGTATTGTATTTATGAAGTTGTGTAAATCAAGAAATATTCCATTGTGGAAATATTAATACAATTATAGTAAATTGAATGGAGGTCAGCACATAGTGATGTATATTACCTTGAAACTGTTGATTTATTGAAAATATGAAATGGTTATTTCGTTAGCCTATCTTAAAGTCTTATGTTCCATTGTTGGTTGAGTTGTTTGGTTTGGAGGTATTTTTGGTTCATCGTGTTCCTGTTGAGTTAAAGGATGTTTATGATGGCTCCTTATTATTTTGTCTCCCGTTTGAGTCATTTTGGTTGAAGAGATTTTCAAATGTTAAGTTTTCATGCTGAAACCATTTTTGCTTCTTTTTACCCTCGTTTGTGGATTACCATTCCTTGGGCTTCCAGAGGCTTGAGATGATGGTCAGTTAATGTTCTCTCTTTATGTGCCCTTGATGTGGCAAGCATTTTGATATCATGATTTTAAAAGGGTTGTACATGAATTGTTGAGTCCTTATAGCGAGATGGATAATGCCTCGCGTGGTTTGGTCTTGAGTTTACTTGCTTTATCGGATACGGTACAACCCTTGCCTAGTTTGGTTTATGTTAGGGGTCTTAGGGAGAGTGGCTCTTCGTGGGCGCCGGCGCCTCAGGATGAGGAAGGGCTCAGGATAACCCACGAAAGAGTAGTTAATCAAGTGATAACCTAAACAATAGAATTTAGGGGGTTGGGTAGTGTAAAAAAAAAACACAAGATAATAAATCATTGGATTCCTCGGCTATGCACTAGGGCTACCATAGACTAGTGATAGACTGAGAAGGCCGTGGTCGGCAAAGTCATAGTCTCGTCCTCACGAGAGATTATCGGCTCCGCATTAGCTACCCTATAATACAATTATAGTAAATTGAATGGAGGTCAGCACATAGTGATGTATATTACCTTGAAACTGTTGATTTATTGAAAATATGAAATGGTTATTTCGTTAGCCTATCTTAAAGTCTTATGTTCCATTGTTGGTTGAGTTGTTTGGTTTGGAGGTATTTTTGGTTCATCGTGTTCCTGTTGAGTTAAAGGATGTTTATGATGGCTCCTTATTATTTTGTCTCCCGTTTGAGTCATTTTGGTTGAAGAGATTTTCAAATGTTAAGTTTTCATGCTGAAACCATTTTTGCTTCTTTTTACCCTCGTTTGTGGATTACCATTCCTTGGGCTTCCAGAGGCTTGAGATGATGGTCAGTTAATGTTCTCTCTTTATGTGCCCTTGATGTGGCAAGCATTTTGATATCATGATTTTAAAAGGGTTGTACATGAATTGTTGAGTCCTTATAGCGAGATGGATAATGCCTCGCGTGGTTTGGTCTTGAGTTTACTTGCTTTATCGGATACGGTACAACCCTTGCCTAGTTTGGTTTATGTTAGGGGTCTTAGGGAGAGTGGCTCTTCGTGGGCGCCGGCGCCTCAGGATGAGGAAGGGCTCAGGATAACCCACGAAAGAGTAGTTAATCAAGTGATAACCTAAACAATAGAATTTAGGGGGTTGGGTAGTGTAAAAAACACAAGATAATAAATCATTGGATTCCTCGGCTATGCACTAGGGCTACCATAGACTAGTGATAGACTGAGAAGGCCGTGGTCGGCAAAGTCATAGTCTCGTCCTCACGAGAGATTATCGGCTCCGCATTAGCTACCCTATGGTGCCGGCGCCTCAGTTAGGAGGAAGGGCCAGGAGATCCATAGATGGGTGCCGGCGCCTCAATTGGAGGAAGGGCCAAGAGAATCCTATGAGAGCTATGCGATGACACTCTCCACTTGACACCCTTGTGCTTGCTTGTAGTTGCCTCTGGTTATTGTATCTTTATGTTGTTCTCGAGGGCTAGGGAATCCATAGATGGGTGCCGGCGCCTCGGTTGGAGGAAGTGCCAGGAGATCCCATGAGAGCTATGCGATGACCCTCTCCACTAGACACCCATGTTCTTGTTTCTTGCCGCCTTTGGATATTGTAACCTTTATGTTGTTTTCAGATTCTTGAGAAAATGATTTATGAATGTTGTTGATTATGTCATTGTAATCCTTGTTTCATGATACCTTTGTATGATGTTGAGTCTTGTGGCTCCCTGTTCGGATGTTCTTGGTTGAGGTCTCTTTCTTGTCAGCTCCTTAGCACGGGGGGTGGGTCTTCGGACCCACGTGGTCGGGTGGAACGTGCTAAGCACCCCATTGGGTTCCCCAGTCAAGGATCGAGAGGTGCAGATTGGTGCCGTTGCAGCGACTCCAGAGTTGTATTTGTCCTGGAGCCAGTTACATTACTTTGTTCTCAGCTTTCTGATGTATCATCTTACCTTGTTATGTGGTTCCTGCCCATATTGGGAAACATGTTTGTATCATTGTAAGACTTGAACAGTGTAAAGTAACGAAAAGGATGTGATGTAATATTTATCATTGGTGAACCTTGTGTGGATATGGATCCATATCAGACGTTATTCAAAGTATTGTATTTATTTAAGTGAATGGTTCTTATTGATGGTTTATATATATGCTTCGTCATGGATAAGATTTGGCTTTCATTCTTTATCATTGATGTATGGAATTAAGTTTCGTAATGTACCCTCGTGTACCCCAAGGGACATAAATGATATTGGGTTTGTTTAAATGGATTTTCACGTCATAAATTTTGTGCATCTCATGCATGTTAGTTTTACTTTTAAAAAAAAATTGTGTGGTAATCGTTGCGTTAGTTGTCCTTTGGGGTTCGCACGACGGGGTGTTACAACATGGTATCAGAGCATAGGTTCATACACTGGGCACTATGTGTGCCCACTATGTAACCTTGCGCCTAGACCCTTGAGTCTTGAGTTTCACTTTTCTATTGTCATTGTTGCGAACCTGAGTTCTTTTGTTAGCTGGTGTCGGGTGGATGGTGCAGGAAACTGATAGGAAAGGATAAGACCCTCGGTGTAGTGCGCAATGCACCGATGTCCTTCCTATCGGGGATGCATTATGGACCCTTGTATCATTGTATGATTTAGTTTCAAGTGATGTGAATTTGTTGTGTGTGAATATGTCATGTGTGCATAGAATTTTCCCTTTGTTGGCCTTGAGTGATGGATTATGTTTTTTTTTCCTGAATCTGTGAAGGTGTGAAATTTTGTCTTTTGTTGAAATTGTTGTGAGATTTGGTGTTGAATAATGATTGAAGTAGAGTGCTTTGTGGGAAAATGATAATGTTTAATGAGAATATCTGCTAGTGTGGATAATTATGTTGTGTTTTATGGAGATGTGGCATATCGAGGGTAAAGAATCCTCTTGAATGTTTAGTACTAATGTGTTATGTTTCCACCTTAGTTTATGATTTTTAGGTAGTCAATTTCAAATCTCGAGGATGAAGGTAATTAATTTGTTATGTTTAGCATCTGGACTTAATAAGATATTTTCATTTCATTAGTAATTGTATTGGTGATCATTTATGATGTTTCATTGATGGTAGTGTGTAGAAGGACGATGTTGTATCACTCATTTGTGAGAGGCATACAACATTGCAATCCCCTCTACACTAGGTTTAATAGATATATATATATGTTGTGCACCATGTTTGTTTGTATGCAGGATTGCAGGAACTGAGCCTCGATTCCACCCGCTTTGTCAGGACAGGGCGAGCATTATAAACCACCCAATGGGTTGATGTGGAAAAAAAAAAAAGGAGCTAACAAGAAAGTTTCCCCAACCTTGTTCGTCACCTCATCCTTGTGGCCTGTTGCAATCCTATCTTCGTTTTTGGTATCATTCCTTTCTTTGAATGTCATTTAAATGGTCTTTAATGATTGTTGATATTGTTGCTAGTTGTTGTGTTACCATGTTTATGTTGGAACCCGACTTCCAGGAGTAAGTCGATGCCTAAGGGGGGGAGGATGTAGTGCCCTCTGGTTCAGTCGTTTTGGAATTCAAGTGAGTTTGTTGTTGAGTAGTCATGTTGTGTTCGTAAAAGCGTCATTGAGTATGTATGGTTAAGTGATTTATAGTGTGGTGTTGGCTTCTAGATTACATTGTTTAATTGACTTTGTGTTATGTGATAAGTTAATATTTTGATTTATCAATGTAATTAAATTAAAATTGTTTTAGATGTTAGCTTAAATCAATTTAGAAAGTAAGTGTTTATTTTAATCAAATTATTGGAAATATAATTATATACTAAATAAAAGTATATTAGGAAATATAAAGTATAGGTATATATATATAAAAACTAGCTCTAAACGTGTTTTCTTTAAATTGAAGTTAACCATAATAATAATGGATAAGTTAGTATCATTGATTAATTGTGGAAAAATATGGTGATCTTTAAATTAAATAAAGATGATAAGATTTGGAACTGGTAAAAAAACAAAGAAAAGAAAGAAAAAGAAAGAAAAGAAAAGAAGAAAGCGAGTTCAAAATAGAAAAGGCGGAAGAGGCTTTAATGCATGTTCATGCACGTTTTTGTATGGGGTTTCTATCGAGAAACTTTCTTATTTGTTGATTTGTTATTTTACTTCTCTTGGGGTTGGTTTGAAAGTTTCTATATATTTCCTTTGGAGTCAATTCCAATGGGGGGGATGGCATGCGACGGTATGATTTTGGGCCGCTATGATTTGGTGTTTTTCTTTTGAAAATCTTGCTTGCTGAAAGTTTTGGAAGGGGAGGGGGTTTCGAAGAGTGGATTTTGTCTGTAGAAGTTGGGTCTCAGCACTGGATTCTTGCCTCAACGAGTAATTGAATAGGTTGGCTTCGTTTTCTCTTTGTACGTTCTTGATTAAAGCAATTTGAATTCTTTTGCTGTCAAAGGCTTGTTTGTTGATATTTGCGTGCGTCTTCTTCTTCCATGACTTACATTCGATATTGCTTATACTTCTATTTTCTTCAAGGATTCATTTTGTTTGGAATCCACCTGCATGCATGGCATCTAGTAGTCGATGGAATTGATGAATGGCGTTTGAGAAATTCAATGTTAGATATAGAGATTTTATTTTCTTATACGAAATTTTTCCTCTACAATTTTGTAGATGCTAATTCATTTCTTTAGCATTCATTGCTGTTCTTTTATGCCCCTGCAACATCACTGGTAATACTCCACCTATATTCCTATGTGACCCTTAGACACCATCAATTTAGGGTGTGCCCTAGGTAGCCAGCTCAGGCATGGAGATCAATTATGCATACCTTATTATTAACTACATATGTATTGAAATACGGGTTACCTATGCATGCAGTTTTGCGCCCTCTATCTCCTCTTTACCGCTGCCTTACTGTGAGCATGGACTTTCTTTTATACTTTCATCTATTTGGGTTCTCAGCATGCTTATAATTCACTGCAGTCTTTCCGCCTTAGCTTGTGTATGGGGGCTTAAGGTTATATTTTCCTTGAATGTTGCAAATTCTGATCTCTTTTGCTGCATATTGCACTTAAGGTTTAAATAATCGCTCTTATTGCATTGTCAAACTGGCACAGCAGCGCTTGAACATAATAGGAAGTTTGAAGGTTTAAATAATCTCTCTGATCCATTGCCAACCGGTCTCAGCTGTAGCACTTGATTATAATAGGAAGTTTATAGATTTAAATAACCTGCTTGATTCTACTGACAATCTGTCGCAGTTCTAGCACTTGAAAATAAATCTTGTCAATGTTCTAACATAATAGAAAGGTTATCGTGATCGTGGTGAAGTTTAATTTCCAATCTCCAAACTTGAGCACGTCTCTGGAAATTCGCCTTCAAACAGAAATGCGCCATGTTCAAAATAAAAGAAGAGAAAAGAAAAAGTTGCACATCATTCTATTCGGCTCTTAAAGTCACATATCTGCACCTCACTTTTCTCCTTCTCTTCAAGCCGGTGGATCACATTTGGGATTTGATAATAATGCAAGTAGATAGTGATATTTCCAAATTCCAATATTCACCTTCTAATATACTTGACAACCTGCCACAGTTACAGCATTTAGAGTTGAGACATTGTATGCTAGTGTAGTCGTAATCATTGCTTCTTGGTTTGGGATATCGATTTGATCATATTGCCTTTCGACAGGATCATTGTTTAAGCTTAGCCTTCTATGTCGTTGGTGCACCTCCTATCTACCTCCTTGTTCTTGCTGGCTTTTGACCCACATTACAGAATCAGCTTTGTGGAGCGGCTACAGCCAATCTCCATTTGGTTTCATTTGGGATGTATACAAATATACATGGTTATTAGAGTATGTTGACCTTGTTTTGGTGGAGCATATGGCTTAGAATATCATCGTCAAAACAGTTTCCATTCCTTGTCTATCTGATAGTCCTCTTTATGCTTATAGCAACGACTTAGATCATTACATGTTTGTAGGAAAATTGTCTGAGTTTATCCTGTTGAAAATAGGTATGCAGACACTTTCTCTTGGAATCTAGAGTACTCCCCTTTATCTGAAATCTTTATCCTGAGACAGCGAATTGAATCACTGCGTTGAGTCAATGAGGTCATAGGCACTCACTTATACTATCTCTTAATGTCGATGCTTTTCTTTGTTATCACATTATGTTCTATTGTTTCAAGCCGCCTATCTCTTGGTTTCTTTTATAAAAGAGTATTTTTAAAGATTGCATTAGTTCGTATAATGTTGAATCTTGATTTTTTTTTTAATTGACTCTGTATGTTAAACTTTCTGATAGTCATTGTTTTAGTTTATGCCCATTGGTGTATTTCCTCTCTCACATACCCATTGCCATTAAAATTGATATTGCTTTAGAAACCATGTTTCCCTTTTATACGCAACCTACATCTCTCTTTTCCTATAAGTGTCATAAGTTATTTGACATTTTATCAATGATCGAACATTTAGGAAATGCATTAAGGGATACCAATTTGTGTGGTGTGCAGCTCTCTACCCCCATTATCTAGGCGACTGCATGAACCCTGGAACACAGCAAAGCT
This sequence comes from Sequoia sempervirens, assembly GCA_007258455.2. Lineage (NCBI taxonomy): Eukaryota > Viridiplantae > Streptophyta > Pinopsida > Cupressales > Cupressaceae > Sequoia > Sequoia sempervirens. The sequence continues at coordinate 63,145 of VDFB02046911.1, read as the reverse complement.
TATAATGTTAGGACATTTTTTCTTAGAGTGCTTCATTAATTCAATATTCTTGAGAACCTCCATGCAAAATCGGTTCATCCCCTCACGATTACTTACCTTTTTAATAGAATACATGTTATCTTTTAAAGCCTAAAAGGCTTAGGAATAAATGAGAACTTTCTTAAGCAAAGTACTTGTTAAGTGTAATAAAGAAAAGAAGGCTAGGAAATATCCTACTTTGCTAAGACAGTTTTTTTTTAGACTTAAGAAAATTATTTATATTTAGAAATTAAAGAAAAGTGGATTAGCTAATAACATTTCAACCTTAAGATAGATTTTTGTCTGACTACTTTTGTTAGGAAATCTTCTTCATATTAGAGATAAGTAAGAATGTTAGCTTTTTTTTAAGAATTCTAATTGAAAGATAGTTTTATATATATGTAAATTTAAATAAGTAAGGAAGTAAATAAATAATAGTTAATTATAAATGAATTGTTATTTTGTATATATATAAATATGTTTATGAGGAGTTACATGAATGTAATTGTAGTAAATCAGTAAGGGATTTCTACCCTCTTTGTATTGTATTTATGAAGTTGTGTAAATCAAGAAATATTCCATTGTGGAAATATTAATACAATTATAGTAAATTGAATGGAGGTCAGCACATAGTGATGTATATTACCTTGAAACTGTTGATTTATTGAAAATATGAAATGGTTATTTCGTTAGCCTATCTTAAAGTCTTATGTTCCATTGTTGGTTGAGTTGTTTGGTTTGGAGGTATTTTTGGTTCATCGTGTTCCTGTTGAGTTAAAGGATGTTTATGATGGCTCCTTATTATTTTGTCTCCCGTTTGAGTCATTTTGGTTGAAGAGATTTTCAAATGTTAAGTTTTCACGCTGAAACCATTTTTGCTTCTTTTTACCCTCGTTTGTGGATTACCATTCCTTGGGCTTCCAGAGGCTTGAGATGATGGTCAGTTAATGTTCTCTCTTTATGTGCCCTTGATGTGGCAAGCATTTTGATATCATGATTTTAAAAGGGTTGTACATGAATTGTTGAGTCCTTATAGCGAGATGGATAATGCCTCGCGTGGTTTGGTCTTGAGTTTACTTGCTTTATCGGATACGGTACAACCCTTGCCTAGTTTGGTTTATGTTAGGGGTCTTAGGGAGAGTGGCTCTTCGTGGGCGCCGGCGCCTCAGGATGAGGAAGGGCTCAGGATAACCCACGAAAGAGTAGTTAATCAAGTGATAACCTAAACAATAGAATTTAGGGGGTTGGGTAGTGTAAAAAACACAAGATAATAAATCATTGGATTCCTCGGCTATGCACTAGGGCTACCATAGACTAGTGATAGACTGAGAAGGCCGTGGTCGGCAAAGTCATAGTCTCGTCCTCACGAGAGATTATCGGCTCCGCATTAGCTACCCTATGGTGCCGGCGCCTCAGTTAGGAGGAAGGGCCAGGAGATCCATAGATGGGTGCCGGCGCCTCAATTGGAGGAAGGGCCAAGAGAATCCTATGAGAGCTATGCGATGACACTCTCCACTTGACACCCTTGTGCTTGTTGTAGTTGCCTCTGGTTATTGTATCTTTATGTTGTTCTCGAGGGCTAGGGAATCCATAGATGGGTGCCGGCGCCTCGGTTGGAGGAAGTGCCAGGAGATCCCATGAGAGCTATGCGATGACCCTCTCCACTAGACACCCATGTTCTTGTTTCTTGCCGCCTTTGGATATTGTAACCTTTATGTTGTTTTCAGATTCTTGAGAAAATGATTTATGAATGTTGTTGATTATGTCATTGTAATCCTTGTTTCATGATACCTTTGTATGATGTTGAGTCTTGTGGCTCCCTGTTCGGATGTTCTTGGTTGAGGTCTCTTTCTTGTCAGCTCCTTAGCACGGGGGGTGGGTCTTCGGACCCACGTGGTCGGGTGGAACGTGCTAAGCACCCCATTGGGTTCCCAAGTCAAGGATCGAGAGGTGCAGATTGGTGCCGTTGCAGCGACTCCAGAGTTGTATTTGTCCTGGAGCCAGTTACATTACTTTGTTCTCATCTTTCTGATGTATCATCTTACCTTGTTATGTGGTTCCTGCCCATATTGGGAAACATGTTTGTATCATTGTAAGACTTGAACAGTGTAAAGTAACGAAAAGGATGTGATGTAATATTTATCATTGGTGAACCTTGTGTGGATATGGATCCATATCAGACGTTATTCAAAGTATTGTATTTATTTAAGTGAATGGTTCTTATTGATGGTTTATATATATGCTTCGTCATGGATAAGATTTGGCTTTCATTCTTTATCATTGATGTATGGCATTAAGTTTCGTAATGTACCCTCGTGTACCCCAAGGGACATAAATGATATTGGGTTTGTTTAAATGAATTTTCATGTCATAAATTTTGTGCATCTCATGCATGTTAGTTTTACTTTTAAAAAAAAATTGTGTGGTAATCGTTGCGTTAGTTGTCCTTTGGGGTTCGCACGACGGGGTGTTACATGCAGGGACACAACCCTAGCTGCGTCGGCCTACCAAGAAGGTAGCACCGTCTGTGGATAGCGCTCCCTCACACATATGTGTGGGGAGTGCTTCTCACAGCAACACACCCCTGGGTGCGGCTAGGGGGTTTCAACCCCTAGCCCAAATCAATATCATCAAAAAAAAATTTAATTTCTCTGTTACAAAATTTTGCCATATAGTGATTCACCATTTTATCTAAAAATTAAAAAAAGTTTCCTACAAGGAAAACCCCAAATAATAAAATAAAAATTATATATATTTATTTATATATGTATACACACATATATATATTTTAAAATATATATATATATATATATGTATATATATATATACATATATATAAATATATATATATGTATATATAAATATATATACAGAGTTTTTTGAAATGGAATGTTTTAGAGGGAATTTTATTTTTATATCAAAATTTCATAGAATAAATACGCTATTCTATTCAGGAAATTTTCTATAGATAAATATGTAATTTCCATCAAAAAAATTTATACAAGAGAGAAACAATTTTACACAAAGGATCAATAATTTATAAAAAGAAGTTTTCTATAGGAAAGATGTAGAAATAGTTTACAGAGGTTTTCTAACTCATCAATAATTCCTACAAAAGAATTAAATTCTACTTCCTAGAAAGAAGAGGTTTTCTACAAAGGTTTAATTTTCATGGAAATCTTTTAAAAGAAAGAAACAAAAGCTTCTACAATATTGAAAATATTTTCCTAAACATTTCCAAATTACATTACAGTAATATAAACAAATTTTCAATTCAAAATTCATAAAAACAATAAAGGAACCTGAAGAACTGTTGCCTCAAGAAATGTTGATGAGCTTCTCTATAGCCTCAATTTCTAATGTAGTCAAAGCTTCCTTCAATGCAATTGCCTCCTTCCAGAAAAAACAACAATACACAACCAAGAATTCTACAACAAAATTCTAAAACAAATCCGGAGAGAGATCCACAATTTCCTCACCAATTTTCAACAAACCACACAAAAACTTCTGTGAAAACAACTTTCTTTACTTTTAGAAAATATCTCTTCCAAAAATGAATTTCCAACAATTAGATAACAAATTTCTAACTCACAATTATCTCAAGCAAAATATCTTTTCCCTCAACAACCCAGTATTTTCCATCCACATGCATTTAAATAAAATAATACAATTTACTAATTGCAACCAATTTCAATATTCTTATTTATTTAATTACCATTTATTTTTAATAATAACGATTACTCAACAACATAACCAAATTAAATTAATTAATTTATTTATTCTAAAGCCTTCACAACAATAATTCAATTAATTAAATATTTAAATCAAATACACATTTAATCTACCAAATTAAATTTGCACAATAATAAAATACCCAAAACAACCATGATAAGACTAAGACCAAAACTCAAACTGACGACACACTGAACTAGGGTAAAGGTATGACTAGGTAGCCCGTTACTATCTCCCAATATTATTGTTGAGTAGTGGACACACTTAGACCTATGAAACTAGGTGAAGCTAATGTCTTGTACCTGCAATCCTGCAAACAAGCAAATGTCACAAATGTATACAGATAGTAATTCATACACACTGTGAAGAGAGAATCATGGAAATCATAGGGCACTTGCAAGCAAGTGATGCAATACCGTTCTCTTCACCAATACAATGTCACATCAACTGACAAGATAATATATCAATTAAACTACAATAAGCAAATATAGCAGTGTCATCACAACTAAGCATCTATGCAAACACAAAGCATATTAACATAATCACCATGCATATAATGTGTCATCACATCAATATAGTCTATCATCACTCCATTTTCAACGATAGAATAACCATAACATAAAACATAGTCCAACAAAGTATCTGAGCTATCAAGAAAACATAAGAAATCGAAGGGGTGTCACATTGAGATTCATCATTATTCTTCAACACAAAACCAAGCACTTGAAAGATAAAGGGACAGGTTTTTTGTAATCCTTTGCATGGTCTTGTGTCTTTGCAAATAAAAGGGATAGGTCTCCCTATTCTCTTAAATGAATTGTTACTCTATCACTATCATAGGAAGATGCTTATAGTCTTTGATGTTGAATACATTTTGAGTTTGATTTTCTATAGAAAATGCATTTTGTAATAGTTACATATTATTTGTATGGAAAGAAGCCACATTGAAACTCTATGGGAATAATTTTGTGGCTCAATTTTGAAGAGAAATAAAGACCATTGAAAGAGTATACCCTTTTATATTGGAAAAAGGATAAATGCATGAAAGGAATGCTAGGGAATTTCTAACCATGAATTTATGAGAGATCATTTCCTTGTTGAGTTTGAGCCTTCACAGTAGATCTCCCATTATGATATGGATATATTTACAAGATGATGAATTGAAACTAGATGCATTTTTTAGGAAACCATTTAGATGCATCATAATGTATCATTAGGATCCATTCTAGTATTCTTAGTTGAGATCTAGAATTTTCAAATACAATATTAAAAGGAATCAATCTAGACATTAAAAATAGAGAAAAGGTAGTAGTTTGTGGATTAGTAGGATCAGAAAAATCTTATTTGTTGCATTCCTCTTGGAGAAATCCTAAAAAAATTAGGAGTGGTTGAAGTATACTACCCAATATTGCTTATGTAACTCAAACAGCTTGGGACATTGCCATATTATTTTCATATCTCCTTAACACAAATCCCTAAAAAGGATACATGTAAGTGGAAATACCTACATATTTCTCAATAAATTTTATATTATTATTTCATTCTTGAACTAGATTTACGATATTTATCCATTAGGTGGCCATGCTTATTGAATTTTTGACATAAAAAAACTATCATTCTCATAAAGTATCAACTAAACCTATTTACCAAATATTGACTAGAGGGTTATTTGTATAGGGAAGACTTTATTCATTTCCAAACAAACACATAATCTATAAAAATAAAGCCTAGATATTTGCAAAGTGACTTTATCAATGGATAAAAGTTGTCCAAAGAAATTAGCAATACTTTGAAATATTTTAGGAACCATAATTCCAAAGGTAGCATCGGCAACTGAACCCATGTAGGAGTTACCACAAATAGATTAATAGTATGTTTAAACCAAGGTTCCACTTACAAAGTGAAAGGTTATTTATGTGGCCTTTTATCAAAGAACCATGGCCCTCCCATAAGATTTTTGGTCAAATCCTCTTTATTAGAAAATTTTAAAAAACTAAAAAGAAATTATCCATCCATCATCACACTAACTAATACATTTCCCTTCAAAATCTAGGCACCAATTAACCATTTTTTAACTAAATCAATTTTTATCCTAAAGGCAAAAAAAATACCAACCACATTGTTAATCATAGTAGAAATAGCTCCATCCATCAAGGAGTTAGGTAATTTAACAACACTTAGAGAATTGAACCATTGAAAATTTTCTTCCTTCCATCTTGAATAACCCATATTTGACAACTTTATCATTCAAAGATGATTGGACCAATCCAACAAAAGTAGTTCCTTTAGTGCTCATATACTTCAGAAATAATACCTAAGATATTTTCCTCAAAAATAAGACCATAGATTTTCCTGTTAGAAATAGCTTTAGAAACACATGCCTCAAAAAACAACAATTGTAACCTAGGGAACACTAGACACCCCCCCCCCCAAATAGCTCTACATTTCAAACAATCCCACCAAAAACTATACAAAATTAAAACCCTCTAAGAGTTACTCCTAGTGTTTATGTAGTACATATAGTTTAGAAAATTTAATAATACCAATCTATTTTTTTTCTAGCATGGTGGTTGTAAGGATTTGAATTACTGCCTATTATTCAAACAATGAGAAAATTGAAGGTCGAGGTACATTAGAACAATTACTAAATTTTGAGCATAATCTCCATTAGGTTTGTAGATCTTGTAATGCCCCATCTTAATAACCTAAGAATGTTCCAATTGTGTAATAAAGGTGTAATTTTTTTTTTTAAAGTTTAATTATTAAGTTAATTAGTTGCATACATTCACTAAGCTATGCGACGTTACACTACTTTGAGTTTTCCATAAGTGACTTAAGTATTTCGCATTGCACATATTAATTAACATTAACATAAACATCAAAGATAAACATTGCATTACATTGGATTCCATTCAAGATAGTATAAGATACAAATTTGTTTCATACATTGCATTTGATAGAATATACAATACTCATCCATCTGATGAGGTAGTTCAATAATGATTACAATTACAAGTGTTCACCTCACAACATTTGAGGGATGTTTTACAATACAAATATATAAACTTACAATGAAGAAGTATTCATAAGTTTCATATGCGAGCTCTCCATCCATGAAGCTCTTGATGCCATAATCAAACTGGGGACCCAACGAAGTAAGGTGCATGTTCCACCCAACCATGTGGTACCCGTAGGTCCACCTCCCGTGCTAGGAGATAGTAATAAGGTTACCTAGACCTAACCTACTAACCCTAGACACTAGTACTTAACAATCTAATAGTTACATTGCTTCCAGATTCTTGACAATTGAATTTACTACAAATATAAGGTTAACTGTTATTCTAGGTGGAGTGTCATCACAACGATGCAAAGGTTACCCTGGTGTTTCTTCCTAGGTTTCGGCCCCCAATCCTTGGGTTACCCTGCTAACCTCTTACGAAACTCGGCCCCTATTGCATACTATTGTGGAATCGAATGTCTTTTAAAGGAACAAGACACCGATTTGCCATTCCAGGCCTTCTCATCTTATACTAATGACTGAAGTAGCTCAAGAGTCATAAGAGAGGCATAAGCATCTTGTTAAATGTTTTTAATCTAACTACTATGTTCTTTAATTTTCACTGACTTACTAACTATTTGTAAGTTACCCTTAGACCACTTTGTGTGTCGGCCCTTACAAATAGCCACTCCCCTAAACATAACAAAGGTATTCTAGATTCACTATCTAGGGTAGACAAGTGCACAATACAACATATAATACCAAATTTACCACAATGTACATTACAATCCATTCAGCAAATCAGGTGCACTACCCTAAACTTGTTCAATCACATGAATTCAAAATCAATTTCACCCCCTTCAAAGACTGGTACTGGAAGACTTAAAACCACGTAAAAATAAATTCTCTCCCCCCCTTTTTCCAATAAAAGTAAGACATCTGAAAACAAATAGAAGTCTATTTTTGGGATATATATTAAATCCAAATCAGACAATTAAGATAAAGGAAGTCTTTATTGCTAATAATTCTTTAACAACACAACAGTTCTCTACACGTGAAATTAATAAACTCATCGAATTCATAATATGCATAACTATATAATAACAATAAGCTTTATTTCTCATTTACTCAATTATTCTTCTCCACATTAATTCTTAAGTCAACTATTCATTATAACAAAGAGAAATATATACATAATGTATATATATACATACACATAAATATATATAAAATATATATATATAAATATATATATATATACACATATACATATATACATACATTTATACATATTATATATATATATATATATTATATATGTATATTTACATATATATATATATAATATATATATAAAAATAATGTATTATTAAATAACAAAAAAAAACCCTAATTCAGATTTCACCGAACATTAAATTTTGTTTAATTTATAATATCAAACGCGGATTTCATACATCTATTTTTTTTTTTACAGTCGAAGGTTTTTACAAAGAACACAGTCAATGGCTGTGTTTATAGCCTACCCCGTATGGGGAGGCGGCGGTGAGACACTCGCCGCTGCCTGTAAGGGTAGCGCCGGCTGCCTCCACAGCCATCGCCCCCATATGGGACAGCTATGGGGGTATCCCCACGGCCCTACCCAATAACAGTATAAAAAAAAAAAATTAACATTAAAACCCTTATAAATAAAATCTGAAACCTACAAATTTCCATTTCGCATGGACAAAATTTTAACACGATTTCCGTATGGCAATTTTAACAATTAATCTTAAAATTCACTACAATATATACATATATATGTGTGTGTGTGTGTGTGTGTGTGTGTGTGTGTGTGTGTGTGTGTGTGTGTGTGTGTGTGTGTATGTATTTATCCAAAAATAACAAAAGTATTTTTAAATACACAGATCTTTTACTGATAAAATTTTCTACAGAAAAATTGAGAAAAATAACATTGCACAGAATTATTTTCCTCACAATTTTTTTTATATTTAATTCCAATAGGTTTACACTATATAAAACAATAAACATATACTCAAAACTCTTTTGCTCAATTTATCTTTTCTAAAATTATCATAGAGATTTTCAAGATGAATCTTGTTTTTGAATTCTTTCTTTTGCTTAACTACATTCTTGAAGATTCTTGCCAACAATAACAAATTTCAACAAAAAGTTTTCTACAAGCAAATTGCCAAGAAGATAAAACTTATTCTATAAATTTTCTTTCAAAACAAAGAAACTGAATTTACCAGGAAAATACATGTTATTTAAAAGTTGCCTGTAGAAAATATCCTCTTGCCTGTAGCGTACAATATTCCCAAAAGCTTCTCCAACCAACACAAAAGAACTTCCCTTCCAAGGGATCTTCCACAAATATACAGAGTTACCAATTTAACACAATACAGTAAATTTTAACAGAGCTCAAAATTTTTATTTTTTTTCTCGTGAGGAAATTGAACAACCTCTCTGTTTTTCCCGAGATCCAAAATATCCTCCGTAACCAATTTTTCCTCAACAAGAATCATTTAACACACTGGCACACATGTCGAGAAGTGGTTATGAAAATATCTTCTCCACTTCACGGCAATTTTTCCCTTCAATATTTGCATGCAATTTATTTATTTTATTTAAATTTTACAACCACTATTCAAATCTCATGCATTTTTAATTTAAATTTACAATTTTCCACAATTTATTTAATTTTCAAATATAACTATTTACACACTTAATAATTTAATTTAATTAATTTATTTATTTAATTAAATAAGTTTGATCTTTTAAAATCAAACCATTTAACCAAATAAGCTAATTAATTAATTAAATAATCAAGCAAGTAATTTCTTCCACATTTAAAACATTAATTTAAATAACAATAATTTAAAGCACAAATTCCAACATTAAAATTTAACCAAATTACCTTTCAAGCAATTTATTCAAACAGAAAATGACAATACAAACCTATGACTCTGAACTAAAATAGACGGTGTACTAAGACTGGGATTAAAGATTAGACTAGGGTAAACCAAACTACTATCTCCCGATCAATGTATCCGTTGAGTCTTGACACGCTCAGACCTGAGTACCTAGGTGGAGTCGGTGTCATGTACCTGCAATTTCCTGCAACCAAGCAATAACATGCATACAAATATATTCATATATAATTCAAGCATTAAACAAACACACCGTGCGGAGAAAATCACAGACATCATAGGGCACTCACAAGTGAGTGATGCGATTTCGTTCTCCACACCAATAAACTTCACAGCAAACTGACGAATTAAATTAACAGTTAGTCCATCATAAACATGTATATAGCAATAATCAACTGAAATTAAACATATACATTTTCTCAAAGCATATCAGATATCAAACATCACAATTATAATGTATCATCATGTCATAGAATAGTCCACTATCGCTCAAAACCAGCGATCAAAATATCCAAACAAGGTATCATAGACTAACGGTGTGAAAACATAACAGCAGAAAGCATAAGCATAAACAGAGGGGTACTACATCCTCCCCCCCTAGGATTAGGCTTGCTCCTAAAAGCCTGCGAATAGATAGGGATAAAGTTCCCTCATGCGTGTCGCATCCTCCCAGGTAGCAGAAGCCTCATGGCTAGGATCCCATTGGACCCTCACCTGATCAACGTCTCGACCCCTGAGACCAAGCGTTTGGTGCTATAGAATGGCCATGGGCTCCAAAGCCAGCTGCCCATCCTCTACCTGTAACGCATTCCACTCAAGTACATGAGATATGTCGGGATGATATGGTCTAAGAACAGATACATGAAATACATCATGAATATGAGACAAACTGGGTGGTAAGGTGAGTCGATACGCCATGGGACCAATTCTCTCTAAGATCTCGAATGGTCCAACAAAATGAGGTGCAAACTTAGAGCCTTTTCCATAATGGATCAGACTCTTTCGCGGTCACACTCGAAGAAACACTCTATCACCAACAACAAATTGTCGATCCATCCTATGAGCATCGGCATATTTCTTTTGCCTATCCTGAGTTGCTATCAAATGCTCTATAATACGGTCAACCTGTTGCTCCATGTTACGAAGCATCTCAGGTCCAAGTAATACTCTATCCTCAAGTCAATCCCAACTCAAAGGTGTAGTGCCCTCCGTTTCAGTCGATGTTGTTGGTAATGTCGTGATGATGTGGTGATTTTATTATTTAATTTTAGGGTTATGTGATAACACTAACAATATGTTTAGATCTGATTAATAAAATTAATTTAATTATAAGGTTACTTGTTTTATTTCGAATTAAATAAAGAATTAGATTCAGTAATAAACATAAATTTATTTATCTTTGGAAATTAGATATTTAAAGTAATCGGATTAGATGAGGAAAGGTAATTATCATTTGATGATTAAATTCGATTAATAAATTTAAAAGTGAGAAAATATTAAAGAGGATTAAATATTAAAGTTGTACTTAAGTTTAAATAAATTAAGGTGAAAATATTTATTAAAATAAATATATCCTATTGTAACTAATGGAAGTGCAATGGTTTGCTAAGGGGAGTGTAAAAGACACCATCAAAGAAATTATAATAAGGAATTTAATAGATAGGAAGCTGAAGTGTCTTAAAAGAAGAAACGCTGGAAAGAAATGTTACCTTTAGAGCATTTGGAAGTTGAAGAGAACTGGTGAATATGTAAATTAAATAATAACTTTTTTCAGCTTATGGAGGGGTCCTCGGTTTCGATGGAAAAATTTCATGGGGATGAAACATTCTTTAGGAGCTGCTAGCTAAGGACAACAGAGGGAGAGCTTGCTGAAACTTGGAGTTGAGTGCGACCAATTATTCTATCGGTGATGTGAAGACAAGAGAGAGTTGAGCCTGCGTGTTGCACTTATACCATTTTTCATGTGCCTTCATTTGTCTATCAGTCTATCACAATGGATTTAAGGTGGTTATTTTGAGTAAAACAAGTGAGTGCCAATAAAACAGGGAGCCTATTAAAATCAATATCAGTATTAATATTGTGTGTTAGGCTATGTAGATTTTAATAGGCTTCCTGTTTTATTGGCAACCTATCTCAGCCGCAGAACCTGAGCTTAATAGGAAGTTTAAAGGTTTAGATAACCTGCTTGATTCTCTTGCCAATCTATCGCAGCTGCAACACTTGAAAATATCCTTAATAATACAAGTAGATGGTGATATTTCCATATTCCATTATTCACTTTCTGATATACTTGGCAACCTGTCTCAGCCGCAACACTTGAACATGGTAGGTTGTATAGATTTAAATAAACTCTCTGATTCCCATGTGTTATCCACAAGACTGAAGGAAAATGGCTTCTCACGTTTTTGCAACCATAACCATCTCAAACTTGGAGGAAGCTTGGGTTGTGTGTCTTCACTGATGCCGTCATCGAGCAGATTGTTCAGGTGAAGAAATTGAGGACCAATGAGCAGATTATTTAATTCTCTTGGTCTGCGCAATGTTTCAAGCCTTTGCCAATTACCTCCGTTCAGTCGAAGCTGAGAGAAATTGATGTTATTGGATATAGTGTTTAGATGAGCTCCTTCTCATAATCTGGTAATCTAAATTTATATAATCTCCCTGTTACCTTTGGCAACCCGTTACAGCTGCAACTATTAGACTTGCATAGGGGTAGTAAATTTAATAACTTCTCTGTTTTCATTTGGCAAACTGTCTTAGCCGCGCCCTTTTTGAATTATAATAGGAAGTTTAAAGGTTTACAATAATCTCTCTGATTCTGTCGATAACCTGCCTCAGCCGTCACATCTAAACATAATAGGAAGTTTAAAAGCTTATGTAATCTCTCTTATTTCATTGTCAACCTGCCACTGCTTGGTAGTCAATATAGTTTGCTACTTTTCCATTGCTAGTTATGGTGGCTTGTGATATTTTGGGTTATTCTATTAATTCTTATTCCCATAAAAAACATTCTCATATTCCTTTTATATAAATTTTATTTAATAAAAAGATTCTATGTGGAGAGTTTAAAAATTAAGCCCTTACACTATAAACATTAGTTTACTTTACATAATCAAGCTTTGTAAATATATGTATTTGTAAATCTAGTAGTTATTCATTAAATGAGTATCATTTTGTAATTCTCCTTTAGTCTCTCTAAACTTCATGTTGATGGAATGATTTTATTTGGATGGTTTGGGAAATTTATATGCTTAGTTGCTCAAAATTCTAGGAATGTAATGTTAGGTTATTTCATATAGGTTCGTTTCCATGTTTTCTTGGTTAAACTCTTAATATTTTTAAGGGTAGTTGGTTACTTAAATAAAGATAAATAAAGTTAAGTTCCCTGGACATTGAAAATTGAATGAAGGTTATTTCCATTATTTGATTAGAAGATTAAGAATTTTAGGATATTATAATTATCACGATTATTATGGATTATTCTTTGTTAATTTGTAGGTGAATGTTGTTATTTTATAACCCTTGGAGTAGAATGGTAAGATTAGTGTGTAAGCTAAATAACTAGGAAATTGTATTATGATTGTCTCAAATATTATTAATATCCGAGGGAAATAATCTTTTAATTATTATGAGATTAATGATAAGGAATATTGTGGAATGTAAAAATATGCCTTGAGATAATTACGATAAGTGATTTTAGAGTTCCCTTATTTATTTTTAAATTAATTATTTTTGAACAAATGGATAAATTGTTTTGATTGGTCATTGATTTTTTAGGGGTAATTTGGTGTATCCTATTTGTGGTATCCTCTTTGGAAATGCTTGGCTTTGGAAGTATTTTCATTCCTTTGGATTCATGTCGTTTTATGAGGGTTTTGACATACTCTTTCTTTGTGATTTTTCTTGAGTTAACTTGAGTTGGTGATCTTCTTTAAGTTAAGTTGTGTTGCTATTCATTTATCCTTACATGGTGAATTCTTGGTTGGTTTGAGTTAAGGGGGTTTTGTGGTGGAATATTTTGGATACTAAAGTGATGATTTGGTTGTAATAAGTTTATGTTTCTTATTTAATGCAGTCTTCCCACTTTTATTATTTTGGTGAAACATTTAATTACATTGTTGTCATGTTTGTTGATTTTTGTCAAAGGTCATTTGTTTAACTAGCTGCACAGGTATCCTGTGAGGAGGAAATTGAGGTCTCCCTGGGATGCCTGGTTGCATGCTTTTTACCTCTGTTGTTGAAGGTTTGTGTTGGATGGTTCGTGTTGGTGTGGATTCTTTTGGAGACTAATTTTGATTCAAGGGATCATTTGCCATTTAATTTGTGTTGTTTTGTTTGTGAGTTGTGGATAGTTGATCTTCTTGAATCTCCGATTTAGTTCGTATCAAAGTTGTTGATGTTGTTTGAATGGAGTAGTTGATCTTACTTTGGTGTATTTACTCATTGGAATTGTGAATAGTTCTTGTGGCCTTGCAATTATTGTTGTCAGTTCTTTCATGTGGACTTTTTGAGAATCTTCCAGAGGTTTGAATTGATTGTCAGTTGATGTTCTCTCTTTATGTGCCCTTGATGTGGCAAGTGTTTTGGTTTCATTATTCTGGAAGGGTTGTACGGAACTTTGTAAGACTCTGATGTTGTACTTGTTAGTGAGATGGGTAATGCCTCGCATGCTTCTCTATTCTGACTCTTGGTTCAAAATTATGATGGTACAACCCTTGTTTTTTTTTTTATGTTGTTGGGTCTCTAGGGAGAGTGGCTCCTCGTGGGGGCCGACGCCCCGTTTAAGGGGAAGGGCACAGGATAACCCACGAGTGAGTTAGTAATCAAGTGAAAGCCTAATAATTAACTTAGGAGGGTTGGGTAGTAATATCATTACAAGATTAATAAAATGGATGCCTCATCTTCATTAGTGCTTTCGCAGACTAATGGAAGGCTGAGAAGGCCGTGGTTGGCAAGGTCGTGACCTCATCTTCATGAGAGGTCTATAGCTCCGCATGAGTCACGCTATGGACCGGCGCCTCCAGTTGGGAGGAAGAGCACAGGACAGCCATAGATGGGACCAGCGCCTCCAGTTCGGAGGAAGAGCACAGGACAGCCCATGTAGGACTATGCGATGACACTCTCCCCTAGTTGCCCATGTGTTTTACTTTATTGTGTTCCTCTGGAAGTAGGTTGTGGGAGTTGGTTTAGATTGTTGATATATGAATTTATATTGATTTGTGATTATTGCCTTAATATATCTTGATGTACTTGGTGGTCTTGTATGATCTCATTGATATTTGACTTATGACCTTGTACTCTTTTGGTATTGTGTTATGATGTTATTGTATTGTTTAATTGCAATTGGAATTGTATTATGTTTATTAATTCAGTTTGTTTTGGAAGTGTTTCATGATTATCGTTTGGTTACTTGTTTATTGGTCATTGCTTTGATTTATGTGATGAGATATATGATTTTAAATTATTTTGATGACTCTTGGACGTTGTTGAATATGTCATTGTAATCCTTGAGTTTTATGATACTTTTGCATGATGTCGAGTCTTGTGGTTCCCTGTTTGAATGTTCTTGGTTGAGGACTCTTTCTTGTTAGCTCCTAGCACGGGGGGTGGGTCTTCGGACTCACATGGTCGGGTGGAACGTGCTAAGCACCCCATTGGGTCCCCAGTCGAGGATCGAGAGGTGTGGATTGATGTGATTATAGCGACTCCAGAGTTGTATCCGTCTTGGAGCCAGTTTTCATCTATTTATTTGTATCATGTTATCTTATGTATGGTTTCCATTTATGTTTGGAAACACTTTTGTATCATTGTACCTCTAGAACATTGTACTGTAATGTAATGTTAACTCGGTGTGAATATTGGCCGTGGCAATTGTTATTCCATGTGTTAAGTTATTTATGCGTATGTTGTATTTATGTACTCAGATGGTTTCTTATCAATGATTATCATGTATGTGTTATATTTGTTAAATGTTTATTTTCTTATGGATTATATCTTTGGATTTTATTCTTTATTGTTGTTGTGTGGATCTCAGTCTCGTAATGACTCCTCGTGTACCCCAAGGGATGTATGTGTTAATGAATCTACTTAATTGAAAATTCATGTTATGATTTAATGTGTATTACATATATGTTATGTTTACTTTTAAAAAAAAAATTATGCAGTAATTATGGTTTAATTGTCCTTTGGGGTTCGCATGGTGGGGTGTTACAAAAGGAGTTCGACAAGGATGATCATATAATGCCTGAAATGGTGGCATACCTATGGAACTCTGATATCCGTTGTTATAAGCGAATTCTACTAAGTACAAGTAATCCTCCCAACGTGATTGTTGGTCCATTACGTACATCCTAAGCATATCCTCTAATATTTGGTTAACTCTTTCTATTTGACCATTGGTTTGAGGATGATACGCTGAACTAAAGTTCAATTGGGTACCTAAAGCATGTTGTAATGAAGTCCATAGGGCTGAAGTAAATATAGGATCTCTATCCAATATAATCCTACGAGGAATCCCATGTAATCTAACGATGTCCTCCATGAATATCCTAGCTACGGATGAAGCATTTTAAGATGATCGTACTGGTGAGAAATGAGCTACCTTAGTCAAACATTCAATAGTTACCATAATGGCATCATGTCGACATGATGACATAGGTAACCCTACAATAAAGTCAACGGATATAATATCCCATTTCCATTCGGGAATGAGATGTGGCTGCAATAATCCAGCAGGATGTTGATGCTCAGCTTTGACTCGCTGGAATTCAAGACATCTCGATACATAATCAGCAATATCTCATTTCATACCAGGCCAGAAATACAATTGCCGAAGATCGGCATGCATTTTCTTGACACCTGGATGAGCTGAATATGGAGCTCGATGAGCTTCAGTCATAATTAATGTATGAAGACTCTCGACATGTGGTACATAAATATGACCTAAATGCCATAAAATACCATTTGATTCTAAGACATAACCTGTAAATCGACCTTCTAAAGGTCTACCTGATTCAATTTCTGACTTCACTTCCTGATATAATCTATCAGTAGGAAGTGCAGCTACTATTTGACCTCTCAAATCTACTTCAAGAGTAGTAGCAGAGATCTCATGTCGACGTCGGCTAAGAGCATCCGCCACTACGTTCTCTTTACCTTGAACATATTTTACTTCAAAATCGTACTCACACAAGAACTCCATCCACCGTCATTGCCTAGCATTCAAGTTAGGTTGCATAAAGATGTATTGCAAACTATGGTGATCAGTATGAAGTTTGAAATGATGACCTAATAGGAAATGCCTCCATCGAACTAATGCATGCACAACTGTAGCTAGTTCTAGGTCATGAGTAGGATAGTTTAATTCATGATCTTTGAGTTTGCGAGACTCATAAGCAATCACACGCCCATCTTGCATCAAAACTGCTCCTAAACCTTCTAAAGATGCATCCGTACAAACTACGAAATCCTTAGTAGGATCAGGAACAATAAGTATAGGTGCATTAGTTAACTTTTCTTTAAGAGTCTAAAAATCCAATTGACACTATTCTGTCAAAACAAAATTCTTCCCTTTCCTCTGAAGAGAAGTAATTGGATGACCGATTCTAGAAAATCCCTCTACAAATCACCTATAATAGCTAGCTAGACCCATAAAACTACGAACTTCACCTACATTAGTAGGCGTGGGCCAATCCATAATAGCTTGGATCTTTGAAGGATCCACAACGATACCTTTTCCAGATATCATGTGTCCAAGGTATTTTATTTCAGGTTGAAAGAAGTCACACTTCTTCAGGTTCGCATACAATTGATTTTCCCTTAAACATTGCAATACCTGTCTCAAGTGTTCTTCATGTTCCTTCATGTTTCTTGAATAAACTAAAATATCATCGAGAAATACTAGGAAAAAGTGATCAAGGTATATATGAAAAACACCATTCATTAAACTCATGAATACAGACGGTGCATTCGTTAACCCAAATGGTACTATGGTGAATTCGTAGTGCCCATAACAAGTTCGAAAACCAGTTTTATGAATGTCTGCTTCAGCTATATGCAATTGATGATACCCAGATTTCAAATCAATTTTAGAGAACACATTAGCTCCCTTAATTTGATCAAACAGATCATTGATTCTAGGCAAAGGATAACGATTCTTAATCGTAACCTTGTTCAATTGATGATAGTCAATGCACAGCCTAAGAGATTCGTCCTTCTTCTTTATGAAGATAACAGGTGCTCCCCAAGGGGAAACACTTGGATGAATGAAACCCTTTTCTAATAATTCCTCTAACTAGATTCGAAGTTCCTCTAACTCTTGAGTCATCATTCTATATGGAGCCCTAGATATAGGCTCAGCTCTAGGAACTAGGTCAACTCTAAAGTCAATATCCCTCTTTGGTGGCATTCCAAGAATGTCATCAGGAAACACATCCATGAATTCCCTAAGAATAGGATGATCATCAAGAGATACCTTTCGACTCTCACCCTCTTCCAGATCAGTAACTATTGTTGCAAACAGTTGACATCCCTGACATAGACATCTCTTTAATTGCATAGTAGATATCATCCACAAAGAGATAGGTCTTTGAATACCTACGATTTCCACTTTCGCACCTAAATCATTAATGCAACTAATTGTCTTAAGTCGACAGTCAATCACAGCATGATAAGATGCTAACCAATCCATACCTAAAACTATGGCGTATGATCCTAAGGGTGTAACATATAAATCTACTAAGGTAGTTAACGTACCAATTCTAAGTTCACAATTATGTACTAAGTTTTCTACTGCTACTTTCACTCCTGAGGCGAATTCAACTTGCCACTTACCACCTTGCTTTACCGCCACAAGATCACAACGGTCTACAATGGTCAGTGAAATAAAGGAGTTAGTGGCTCCGAAATCGAAAAGAATGGAAACATTAACACCATGTAACTTACCTGAAGTCTCGACCACTATGTTCTGGTGATCGGCTTGGCGGTCATTAACCGCAGCATATACTATATGTGCTCATCCTGCATCTCCCACCATAGGCTCCGAAACTGTAGGTCGAGGCCCATAACTAGTAGAACCTCTCAACGGACACTACCTAACTATGTGTCCCTGCTGCCCACATGAATAACAACCTGTACCTCTGCCGAATCCTCTGCCACCCGAAGGTGCATTGGATTGCTGAAAACTACCCCTACTGACGGTAGACTAAGCACTCTGCGTAGGCTGATCCTACCTATTGCGCCACCAGTTATGACCCTTTCCTGTTTGAGGACTATTTTGTTGTTGTGGTTGAGGGTTATTGTTCTTTTGAGGTGTTCATTGTTGTTGTTGCTGCCCACCCTTTGTGGGTGTTTGTTGGTTCTTGGAAGAACCACCTATCTGTGCCTATCCACCCCGTGGACTAAAACCTACTACAGAAGCACTCCCAATCTGCACTCCTGTGTGCCCACCTAAAGCCATAATAAGGTTCTCCTCAATTATGCGAGCCTTCTCCACCATGACTTCCATAGTCTTTGGCTCAAAGACTCGGACACCACCACTGATGCGGGCGTTTAAACCCCTGATAAAATGTTGTACTAGCATAGGCTCATCATCGCTAATACCAACATATTGCTTAAGTTCATAAAACCTACGTTCATATTGCTCTACAGAAAGAGCCATCTGACGTAGATCATGGAACTCATCAGCCCTACACTGCCACCAGTGTTCCGAAAGGAACCATGCTCTGAACCTCTCAAGAAACATCTCCCAAGACATAGAACCAATATCCAAATGGAGCTTCTACTCCTCTAGGTGCCACCAAGTAGAGGCGAATCCTCTCAAGTGCATAATAGCACATCTGGCACGGGTATTGCTACCGTATGGGTACATGGGAAAGCATCTACCCAAATCTAGTAGCCAAGTCTCAGCCTCTAAGCCACCTCCAGTACCATCGAAGGTAGGAGGGCTTGCCCTCAATAAATCCCTCATATGGCCTGCAATAATTGCATCCTGATGTACTGTGTCCTCTACTCTCCTAGGAGATCTATCTCTCTCTCTGACAACCTCTTGCTCATCTACCTGTCTAGGTCCAAGATGAGCTAGGACCTCCTCTAGTAATGGACGTATCTGAGAACCCTCTACTGCTAACTTTTTAGGATTTTGTCCCTCATTTCTCTGACCTATCTGTTCTTCCTGATCACTGTGGTGAGGGCTAGGAGGGGGAGTAACCTGAGGGATTGGCCCTCAGCCTCCACCTCGACCTCTACCATGACCTCTTCCTCCTCACCTAGGCATGTTCCTACACATAACAATAATGAGTCTTAGATACTATTCAACCAAGGCTAATAGTTGCGACACTATGTACTAGGTCAACGTAATGGGCTCGTGATTACCTAGAGCATCCAGTGTTTGTAACCTTGGCTCTGATACCAATCTGTAATGCCCCGTCTTAATAACCTAAGAATGTTGCAATTGTGTAATAAAGGTGTAATATTTTTTTTTTAAAGTTTAATTATTAAGTTAATTAGTTGCATACATTCATTAAGCTATGCAACGTTACACTACTTTGAGTTTTCCATAAGTGACTTAAGTATTTCGAATTGCACATATTAATTAACATTAACATTAACATCAAAGATAAACATTGCATTACATTGGATTCCATTCAAGATAGTATAAGATACAAAAATTTTTCATACATTGCATTTGATAGAATATACAATACTCATCCATCTAATGCGGTAGTTTAATAATGATTACAATTACAGGTGTTCACCTCACAACATTTGAGGGATGTTTTACAATACAAATATATAAAATTACAATGAAGAAGTATTCATCAGTTTCATATGCGAGCTCTCCATCCATGAAGCTCTCGATGCCATAATCAAACTGGAGACCCAACGAAGTAAGGTGCACGTTCCACCCAACCATGTGGTACCCGTAGGTCCACCCCCATGCTAAGAGATAGTAATAAGGTTACCTAGACCTAGCCTACTAACCCTAGACACTAGTACTTAACAATCTAATAGTTACATTGCTTCCAGATTCTTGACAATTGAATTTACTACAAATACAAGGTTAACTATTATTCTAGGTGGAGTGTCATCACAATGATGCAAAGGTTACCCTGGTGTTTCTTCCTAGGTTTTGACCCCCAATCCTTGGGTTACCCTGGTAACCTCTTACGAAATCCGGCCCCTATTGCATACTATTGTGGAATCGAATGTATTTTAAAGGAACAAGACACCGATTTTCCATTCCAGGCCTTCTCATCTTATACTCATGACTGAAGTAGCTCAAGAGTCATAAGAGAGGCATAAGCATCTTGTTAAATGTTTTTAATCTAACTACTATGTTCTTTAATTTTCACTGACTTACTAACTATTTATAAGTTACCGTAACACCACTTTGTGTGTCGGCCCTTACAAATAGCCACTCCCCTAAACATAACAAAGGTATTCTAGATTCACTATCTAGGGTAGACAAGTGCATAATACAACATATAATACCAAATTTACCATAATGTACATTACAATCCATTCAACAAATCAGGTGCACTACCCTAAACTTGTTCAATCACATGAATTCAAAATCAATTTCACCCCCTTCAAAGATCGGTACTGGAAGACTTAAAACCACGTAAAAATAAATTCTCTCCCCCCCTTTTTCCAATAAAAGTAAGACATCTGAAAACAAATAGAAGTCTATTTTTGGGATATATATTAAATCCACATTAGACAATTAAGATAAAGGAAGTGTTTATTGCTAATAATTCTTTACCAACACAACAGTTCTCTACACATTAAATTAATAAACTCATCGAATTCATAATATGCATAACTATATAATAACAATAAACTTTATTTCTCATTTACTCAATTATTCTTCTCCACATTAATTATTAAGTCAACTATTTATTATAACAAAGAGAACTATATACATAATGTATATATATACATACACATAAATATATATAAATACATATATATACACATATACATATATACAAACATTTATACATATATTATGTATGTATATTTACATATATATATATATATAATATATATATATATAAATAATGTATTATTAAATAACAAAAAAAAAACCCTAATTCGGATTTCACCAAACATTAAATTTTGTTTAATTTATAATATCAAACGCGGATTTCATGCATCCATTTTTTTTTACAGTCGAAGGTTTTTACAAAGAACACAGTCAATGGTTGTGTTTATAGCCTACCCCGTAAAGGGAGGCGGCGGTGAGACAGCCGCCGCTGCCTATATGGGCAGCGCCGGCTGCCTCCACAACCGTCGCCCCCATATGGGACAGCTGCGGGGGTAGCCCCACGACCCTCCCCAATAACAGTATAACAAAAAATTTAGCATTAAAACCCTTATAAATAAAATCTGAAACCTACGAATTTCCATTTCACATGGACAAAATTTTAACAATTAATCTTAAAATTCACTACAATATATATATATACATAAATATATATATATTTATGTGTATATATGTATTTATCCAAAAATAACAAAAGTATTTTTAAATACATAGATCTTTTACTGATAAAATTTTCTACAGAAAAATTGAGAAAAATAACATTGCACAGAATTATTTTCCTCACAATTTTTTTTATATTTAATTTCAATAGGTTTTCAATATATAAAACAATAAACATATACTCAAAACTCTTTTCCCCAATTTCTCTTTTCTAAAATTATCACAGAGATTTTCAAGATGAATCTTGTTTTTGAATTCTTTCTTTTGCTTAACTACATTCTTGAAGATTCTTGCCAACAATTACAAATTTCAACAGAATGTTTTCTACAAGCAAATTGCCAAGAAGATAAAACTTATTCTATAAATTTTCTTTCAAAACAAAGAAACTGAATTTACCAGGAAAATACATGTTATTTAAAAGTTGCCTGTAGAAAATATCCTCTTACCTGTAGCGTACAATATTCCCAAAAGCTTCTCCAACCAACACAAAAGAACTTCCCTTCCAAGGGATCTTCCACAAATATACAGAGTTACCAATTTAACACAATACTGTAAATTTTAACAGAGCTCATAAATATTTTTTTTTTCCCGTGAGGAAATTGAACAACCTCTCTATTTTTCCCGAGATCCAAAATATCCTCCGTAACCAATTTTTCCTCAACAAGAATCATTTAACACACTGGCACACATGTCGAGAAGTGGTTATGAAAATATCTTCTCCACTTCATGGCAATTTTGCCCTTCAATATTTGCATGCAATTTATTTATTTTATTTAAATTTTACAACCACTATTCAAATCTCATGCATTTTTAATTTAAATTTACAATTTTCCACAATCTATTTAATTTTCAAATATAACTATTTACACACTTAATAATTTAATTTAATTAATTTATTTATTTAATTAAATAAGTTTGATCTTTTAAAATCAAACCATTTAACCAAATAAGCTAATTAATTAATTAAATAATCAAGCAAGTAATTTCTTCCACATTTAAAACATTAATTTAAATAACAATAATTTAAAGCACAAATTCCAACATTAAAATTTAACCAAATTACCTTTCAAGCAATTTATTCAAACAGAAAATGACAATACAAACCTATGACTCTGAACTAAAACAGACGGTGTACTAAGACTGGGATTAAAGATTAGACTAGGGTAAACCAAACTACTATCTCCCGATCAATGTATCCATTGAGTCTTGACACGCTCAGACCTAAGTACCCAAGTGGAGTCAGTGTCATGTACTTGCAATTTTCTGCAACCAAGCAATAACATGCATACAAATATATACATATATAATTCAAGCATTAAACAAACACACCGTGCAGAGAAAATCACAGACATCACAGGGCACTCGCAAGCGAGTGATGCGATTCCGTTCTCCACACCAATACACTTCACAACAAATTAACGAATTAAATTAACAGTTAGTCCATCATAAACATGTATATAGCAATAATCAACTGAAATTAAACATCTACATTTTCTCAAAACATATCAGAAATAAAACATTGCAATTATAATGTATCATCATGTCATAGAATAGTCCACTATCGCTTAAAACCAGCGATCAAAATATCCAAACAAGGTATCATAGACTAACAGTGTGAAAACGTAACAGCAGAAAACATAAGCATAAACAGAGGGGTACTACAGATCTTTCAATGTTGGTTTTAAAAAATTCCACAATAATGCCCATCTCTCTCTTACCTTTCTAACAATTTTTTTTTCTTCATTTCAAATATGTTGAGGTTTTGATCTTCAATTTCTTTTGCTAGTGTCTTCATTTTTTTGCTAAAATCTGTGTTTATTATTTTTAGATTCATTTATTATATGTTCATCTAAATATGAGGTAAATTATATTTTTTACATTCTAGACTCTATTTTATACATATTCATATATAAAAATTATTATTTTTCAAAATATATATGGGGAGCACACTCAATTATTTACTTTTTTAGGATGTATCTACTTTTAAAATTAATAAATATATATATATTGATTAAAAATTAGCTAAAAATTTAGGAATAAACTACATGATGTTAGAAATTCCCCCCTAAAGAAATTTTTGAAATAATTTGAATATTTCAACATTTTTTGGGGTGAACACCTTATGTTATGTTATATTTTTTTGATAAAAATATGAGTATTTTATGTGCTCCCCCTATTTGAACCTCTTAATATCCATGATTTTAAAAAATAGTACTTTAGAAACTAGATTATGATAAATACAAGTCTTGTTCTTGTTGCATCTTCAAATTTAGAACACATGGTTATCTTTAATTTATCAAATTTTTATTACATTCATGTCAATAAATGTGGCAAGAGAGAAATTGTACAATGTGGTATAGATTATCATGAAGACATACATATAATCCTTAAGATATTATATCCCAAACATCCAAATATTTATTTGTTGACCTTCAGAGTCTTCAAAACCTACCGTACTCTTGAAAACATGACATTCAACAATTGAAACAATAAAAAATGTTTGACACTCATAGAATTTTATTGGAAATGACCAACCCCTTTGAGTAGAAGTTGACTTCTACACATAAAAAATGGGAAAAGGACCACTTAGAGTGCCTACAAAAATTTGTAATGACTCTTACAATTGAAATCAACCAATTATATTGATAGCAACTCACATCATAGCTCAAAGAAATAAATTTTATGATATTTGTGTGAATGGGGATATTTCCTAACTAGATATTAGTTTGACCTATTCACATCATTAATAAGTTTACTTAGGAGTTATTTTCCTAGGTGGCATTCTAGAAACTAGTATTTATTGGGATCATTTTTCATAAATAGGTATGTAGTTATCTAGGCATTTAATATTATGCATTAGTCATTTAATGATTGTAACTAAGGTGGTTATCCAACCTCCTCTCACCTTGCCCATATAAGGAAGGCTTTTGTACATTTGTAAATCATCTCATGAGTTCTATCTCAATTTATTCAAGATCGTCATTTGATCAGGTTGTGTTCTTGCTCATGCTGCAACACTTTCTTATTCATGTGGATGGTATTCTTTATGGTTGATCCTTTGAAGTGTGGCCAACTTCATTTGGGTTATTTTTCATATTTACAACATGGTATCAGAGCATTGTAGTTAGAAGCTAAGTTGGCAGCCCTTTCCATTAATGCATATCCTACAATTGAGGACTATTTGGTGAAGCTCAAGTCTTTGCGCACTCAGTTGGTAGGATGTGGTAAGGATAAAACTAATAATGAGTTCATTTTCATGGTCTTTTCAAATTTAAAAGGTGCATTTTCCTATTTTTCTACTTCTTTCTATTCTACTATGGATGGCCTAGTAGCCAGGACCCATCATCATTGCATCATTTGCATCATAACTACACTCCCAAGTTGTACTTATGGGGGCTGTTAGTGTGAATGGGGATATTTCCTAACTAGATATTAGTTGGATCTATTCACATCATTAATAAGTTTACTTAGAAGCTAGTTTCCTAGGTGGCATTCTAGAAATTAGTATTTAATGAGATCATATCTCATAAATAGGCATGTAGTTATCTAGGCATTTAATATTATGCATTAGTCATTTAATGATTATAACTAAGGTGGTTATCCAACCTCCTCTCACCTTGCCTATATAAGGAAGGCTTTTGTAAATTTGTAAATCATCTCATGAGTTTTATCTCAATATATTCAAGATCATCATTTGATCAAGTTGTGTTCTTTCTCATGCTGCAACACTTTTGTATTCATGTGGATCCAGTATGAACTTCATTGTTAATCCTTTGAAGGGTTGCCAACTTCATTTGGGTTATTGTTAATATTTCTAACAACATTATATCTTCTTCATTCATTCAAGAAGTGCATATATAAAATGACATAATTCAAATCATGCCATAATGGTGAACTTGATAGTTTTGCAGTAGGTAAATAGATGTGAAAACAATTATGGATATGAGAAAAAATTGTAGGGAATCAAAATATTGGTTCTACCTTTACATTAGATGCCACTATGGATATAGATAACACATTTTACTAATAAGAGTACTACAGAAGCTAATAAAATTCCCATGACTAAAAAATATTTAAGAAAATAAATAATTAACACAAGCACATGTTGATGAATAAAATAATGGATTGATAAAAGCTAACCCTCAAGGGAATTAATTCTAGCACACAAGCAATTACAATGGATAAACATATCAATGTGAGATTAGAAAAGTTGTAACAACAATAAACAAAGGGTCAAAACTCAAAGGGTTTAGGGTTTTAGCAAAAGAAATAGAAAAAAAAACCTAAGGACCTCAAGCCTATAAAATTAAATGTTCCAACATCTCCAACAGGGCACACTAGCATTACCACACATCTTTATTTCTACTAACTTCACTTGAAATAATTAGGTTGTAATTATGGCCACCATAATTTATAGAGACACAAAAAAGCACTTGAAAAAGATGATAAATGTAAACACATATTTTTGGCTGATACAAGATTGCTCTTTAGCTTAGGATGCTACAATATAAAGAATTTATTTTGTGATGGACTTAAGAAGGATGTCAAAAAAATTGATGGCTAAGTATAAAATGTGTTACCATAATGAAAGGGAGATAATCAAACTACTGGATCACTACAACCCCTTCTCATTCTTAACATAGCTTAAGTATACATTTCCATGAATTTGATTATGGGGATTCCTTAGTCTAATTATGTAGTGTCCCTCTAGTTTCGACATTCTATTTAGTTGATTCTGCTTGATAGATGCTTTAGTTCATTATGATACTATGTTGTTTCTTTTCAAAGGTGATTTTGGATACTACGTTGTTTTGCTTTTGGTGGATGATACATTGACATCCTAATTATCTGGTTGTGTTAGTTTGATGTTACATAGATAGACTCATACATGATATGGTTTATATGTTTTTGACTATTGCTTATGATTATCATGTTGTAATGATTGCTTCTGATTGATCTTGCTCGTCTATGTCAGTGGAGAAGATAGTGTAGCATTACTCATTCGTGAGTACCCTGCTACACTGCAATTCTTATTCACGGTGTGTTTTCTAACATAAGTATATATATGTTCTAACGTTGAAGTTTCCTGCAGACACAGGTACCAGGTAACGGCTCCACCTGCTTGTCAGGTCTGAGCGTACCCTAATGCAATAAAATTATGTTGTTGGAGGTATTGATAGGTCCGATTTGAACCATCGTTCTTTTGCGAATGAGTATCAATGTGTTACCCCATGTAGTTGTCTAGTTTATTCTGTTGTGTTCATTTGTGTTGTTTTGTGTTTGTGAATTAATATTTAAAGTTTAATAAATGTCTGTCAATGTATTTATAAATGTTTGTGATTTAATTTATTAAATTAAATTAAATTAGTTATCAAATTTAAAATTGAAAGTTATTCTTTGTAAATGTTTTTAATTAAAATATAAATATTGCTGATTTACTTGTGCAAACTTGAATTATGAGAAATAGATATTTTAATGAAAAGATATTTTCAACATGTAATGAATCTTGATTGACAGTTAAAGATCTGATTGGATATTTTAAAGAACTAGTTAAACTGATTGATCTATTTACAATGCAAAATGGTCTGTCAGTTAAGTTTTATGATTGGAAGTTATTTGCATGAATGAATATCTTTTGGAAAATGGCAATTGATATTCACGGGAAGAATTTGGAAATTTTTTGATGGCAGCAGTTTTTAGAGAAATTTGCACCGCAATTGCTTCAGAAGAAATTTTCTCTTAAAATTTTGTTTACAAGCGTAATTTTGAAGCTAGGTTGATTTGCAATTGATTTCGGGGTTGACAGAAGTCTCAAGAATCATTTCTAGCCAGTTATCAGACTTCAAAATAGGTTTTCTTTTGTAATTTTTAATTCTTGTGCTGAATTCTTTTTTTGAAATTGATGGTGATTAGAATCATTCGAATAAGAAATTGTTCTATTGAATCTACACAAACCACAAAGAAACAGATTAGAAGAGTAAACGAACCTTAGAGTAAAAAAGAATAAAAACATTATGTAAATTAAAATATTCCATATCTGAAATTGTCTTTAATTTAGCTATGAGATGATTATATTTGCATGAATTTGGGGTTTTTAGAAAGAATTTGAAGTTTTTCCTCTATTCTCAAAAATAGATTTAAACAAACTCTAGATCTAGACATTTAAATGACTGTAGATTAAATTTAGGTATCACGGTATTCAAGGAATATTGCGTTGAGAATTATAACCATCTGAAAACATAAGGGTATTCATTTTACATTGAAATTTCCTACAACCAATTCTTTATACAATCTGATATTGTATAACTCCAAACTTATTATTACAGAAAATGTAACGCCCCGTTGTGCGAACCCCAAAGGACAATTAAACAATAATTATAGCACAATTTTATTTTTTTTTAAAATAACATAACATACATGTAATACACATTAAGACATGACATGAATTTCATTTAAGTAGATTCATTAACACATACATCCCTTGGGGTACACGAGGAGTCATTACGAGACTGAGATCCACACAAAGACAATAAAGAATAAAATCCAAAGATATAATCCATATCAAAGTAAACATTAACAAATATAACACATTCATGAAAATCATTGATAAGGAACCATCTGAGTAAGTACAACATATACATAATTAACTTAACACAATGAATAACAACTGCCATGGCCAAAACCACACCGAGTTAACATTACATTACAGTACAATTTTCTAGAGGTACAATGATACAAAAGTGTTTCCAAACATAAATGGAAACCATACACAAGATAACATGATACAATTAAACAGATGAATACAAAGCATCATAACTGGCTCCAAGACAAGTACAACTCTGGAGTCGCTGCAACTACACCAATCCGCACCTCTCGATCCTCGACTGGGGACCCAATGGGGTGCTTAGCACATTCCACCCGACCATGTGGGTCCGAAGACCCACCCCCCGTGCTAGGAGCTAACAAGAAAGAGACCGCAACCAAGAACATCCAAATAGGGAACCACAAGACTCAACACCATACAAAAGTATCATAAAACTCAAGAATTACAAAGACATATAAGGGTGCCAAGCCATAATAGTGGCTTTACAATTCCTAAGAGGAATCTAATTTTAGCCGAAATCACAAGCATTTTAGAAAATATAATGATTTAAGCCTTTAAAAGTTCCATTTTATGATTCCAATTGAAGAGGGTTTGATCAAATCACCTTAGATCAAACCCCCTTGGATATAACCTCGCTAGTTTTAAACCATACCTATAAATGCATCTCTTTTACACCTATCAAAATGCTGATAAAAAATCACTTTTGATTTAGATTTTGGGGATCAAATGAATTCATTTAAAATTTATTTCAAATGATTATGGTATTCCTCAGAACAAGCTATCCAATGAATATAATTTTAATATGCTTTGGTTTTGTTATGTATTTGTTTTTTAAGTTTTATTAAACATAGGGTTTTCATCGAAAATGAA
>VDFB02046911.1:0-33412 GCA_007258455.2 Sequoia sempervirens | reverse complement strand
AACCACAGCCTTCTCAGCCTTCCATTAGTCTGCGATAGCACTAATGAAGACGAGACATCCAATTTTAAATCTTATAATGATATTACTACCCATCCCACCTAAGTTAATTATTAGGTTTTCACTTGATTACTAACTCACTTGTGGGTTATCCTGTGCCCTTCCCCTTAAACGGGGCGTTGGCCCCCACAAGGAGCCACTCTCCCTAGAGACCCAACAACATAACAACCAAGAAACCACAGCCTTCTCAGCCTTCCATTAGTCTGCGATAGCACTAATGAAGACGAGACATCCAATTTTAAATCTTATAATGATATTACTACCCATCCCACCTAAGTTAATTATTAGGTTTTCACTTGATTACTAACTCACTTGTGGGTTATCCTGTGCCCTTCCCCTTAAACGGGGCGTTGGCCCCCACAAGGAGCCACTCTCCCTAGAGACCCAACAACATAACAACCAAGAAACCAAGGGTTGTACCATTATAATAAGAACATTAGATCACAATAGAGAAACATGCGAGACATTACCCATCTCACTATAAATACATAATCAAAGTCTCAACAATTTCCGTACAACCCTTTTCAAAATCATGAAACCAAAACACTTGCCACATCAAGGGCACATAAAGAGAGATAACATCAAAATTCAATCATCTCAAGCCTCTGGAAGCCAAAAGAATGAAAACCCACAAACAAGGGTAAAGTGAAGCAACATGAGTATTTCTCCAATAATTCCAACACAAGGATAAAATTTTCTCAAATATGAGAGTAACTCAGAAAAGCCATAAAAGAGAGAAGATTCATCAAGACCCATCCACAAATCAACAATGGTGTCACCTCAAATAGGAAAACCCAAAAGAAAATCAACCTTTAATTCAATGAAATCACTTAATAAAACCAAAAGCCACCAACTAGGCATTCCATGGGATACCTCAATTTTCTCCTCATAAGAACCCCCTTATGATGGTACGCAAATCACCTTTATAAAAACAACATAGCAATGAAAACAATAATTGCAAGGCCACCAGATCTATTTTCAATTCAAATATAATGAGTGAATACATTAAAATAAGATCAACCACCCCATCCAAACCACATAAACAACTTTGATACAAAATAAATCAGAAATCCAAGAAGATCAACTTCCCACAACTCATCAACAAAATACAAGTTCCCAATTACATTGCAATCACAAATTTAAATGACAAAGGATTCCTTGAATCAAAACTAACCTCCAAAGGAATTCACACCAACATGGAACCATCCAAAAACAATCCTTCAACAATAGAGGTAAAAGCATTCAACCAGGCATCCAAGACACCAAATTTAGGAACACCTTAAATACTCAACCACACATCACTCCACCAAATACTCGCATAATAAACAACAACCAAAGATTCAAATAAGAGCAATATTTAATAACCAATCAATTAACAACCAGAACTAAATAACTTTACAACTTACCCATCTAAATTACTCCATTAACTAAAAGAATTTATGATAACCATCACAAGTATTCTAAAAGACTTATCCATAAAGAGAGCTTACAAATCAACCATTAAATGAATATAAAGGAAGTCAATTTTCAAAAGATTAAAATCCCATTTCACTAATGACCTATCCAATTCAAGAATACCCTAATCAATCTCTAGTCATGTCCATACATTTTCTTTCATCTATCAACATAATTGAAAACTACTTAATAGCTGGATAGTTAACTCATTATTATTTGATAACTACTTATGTCCAAAACATTATTTCCATTTTCCTTTCATCATACTAATTTAACACTCACTTCCAATATTTAGATTAATTGTGAAAACCGCTTAAGACCAATTGTTTATACTTTAAAAAGACAATAATAATAATACTCTAAATACATAAACTACATATTAGAACTTACCACCTTAAAATCTTAAATCTATCTAAATAAATTTACACACACAATTACCTTTTAAAACCACTACGCATTTATATATATTTTAATTCTTTTTGAGGAGGGAAAGTACAAAGAGAATAGATCTGTTCTAAGAATCCAATAAGTCTACAAGACTCAACCTCATAAAAAGATAACTTATTTAATTCCAAAATAAATCCCATAATAAATTCTATTCCCAAAATATTTACACTAAAATAAGAATAAAATAATCAATGCTGCCATATATTCATAATTGACTTTTTACTAAATTATCCACTCAAAGTTTGCAACTTAATAAATCAATAACAAAAAATAGATTTCTTTCTATTTTATTATTATTTCCATTTTAAACAGATTCTGTTTTATTTTAACCAGAAAAAGAAACAAAATATTTTGATTTAACAAAATTAAATAATCAGTGGAATCTGGATAAATAAATTAATAAATATATATATACAAATATAAATATATATATATATATATATACATACATATATATATACATACATATAGATATATATATACATATATGTTTATAAAAGTAATTTCACACAATAATTAATAATTAAAAATTTGTGTTTTTACAAAGTAAAACATATACAAATTCGAATGGGCATTTTAACTCATACATAGGCACAGGAATAAACGCCGCCCGGCTGTGGGCAGTCTACAGACTGCTCACGGCAGTCCTTCGGACAGTCCGCAGACTGTCACATGGTACCGTTGGCGGTGTGGTGGGTACGGCCAAGGCCAAACCACCACACAGCCACAATATAATAATATCCAACAAAAAAAAAATATCAATAACAGTGCCGACGGAAAATAACGAAATTCAATGAATTTAATTTTCATTCGCTATTTACACATGTATATATATATATATATATGAATCTGGGCATTTCAAAATTAGAAAAAATAAACACTATACTCTGTACAAAGGAAATATTTTATAACATACATGCATAACAAGAAAATCACAATCCTAGAATTTCATTGAAAGGAAATTGTTCCTTAAACATGGATATATATATATATATATATATATATTTTAAAATGAATTAACAGAAATACTGTTCATTTCCAGATTTCAACAAAATCCCTTTTCAATAAACAATAGCCCAGAACTCCACAGAAATCCTATTTTAATAATAACAATCCCAATTCCTGACTAAATTTTCATTGATTAAACAATAACCCCAATAGATTTTCTTTTCACAAACATTTGAATTCCAACCCCAAATAAAAATTTTCATACACAGCGAAAACAATTTCTATCCATTGCTATTTTATTTGATGCTACAACAATTAAATAAGAAAAGAATCTGGCGTCCTGCGTTTGAAGAAGATCTGTAGAAGTTCTATCCTTCTTGTCGATCCAATCCTCCGCTAACGATTGTTTTCAGCAGTAGTTCCAAGATTCTCCCTTAAATCTTATTCCTCAATAAA
This sequence comes from Sequoia sempervirens, assembly GCA_007258455.2. Classification (NCBI taxonomy): domain Eukaryota; kingdom Viridiplantae; phylum Streptophyta; class Pinopsida; order Cupressales; family Cupressaceae; genus Sequoia; species Sequoia sempervirens. The sequence goes on along the minus strand of VDFB02046911.1, from coordinate 30,049 downwards.
TTCTCTAGAATAACCATAGAAAGAATGCAATACTATATCAGAAAAATGACTGCCAAATTTCTCCAAAATCTGTTGGAAAGAGAATCCCCCCTACCAACTCACAAATCCTCTAAATAAAATCACACAAGAAGTCTCTTCCTTTTCCTCTTCCAACGAATACCAAAAGTCACATCTCAAGAAATAACTCAAAATAATTATTAATCCTCTAATTCCTTTTTGTTGCCTTTTTTTATGCATTTTCATTTCATTTTCTTTTTATCATGCATTTGATTAAAACTTAAATAAATTTAAATCCACAAAATTGAACTTTTATTTGAATATATATTCATTATCTTCACAATACACTATTAATTAATTACTTCCACATTAGAATAATTAAAATCAACCATTTGCAAGATTCTAAATAAGTATCCATTAAATTTCTTATTATAATAATTATCTTTTCAAGATTATTTGTTCATAACAATTTAAATCAATTTATCTAATAATATCACTTTTACTTTTAACAAATTAGTTTGATTGATTATTTGTTCTAAATCATTTGATTTAACTTAATTGATTATGATTTTAATTTCTAATCATATTTTAAATAACTTTGCAAATCACTTATGATTTAATTTATTATTTTAACATGATTACTAACATATTATATTTTTCACACAATCAAATAACACAGTAATCAATGAAGCACACACAAAAACTCACACATTAGTCCAAAACAACTGACACAGAGGGCCATTACATAAAACGCACTTAGAGGTATAAAAGATTGTATTATTAAATTGTTTCAATTATATGCCATTCTTGGGAACTCATGAGTTCAAATTTTGTTCATTGAACTATGCACAACCTCCTCCTTTTGATGTTTCATGTACAATCTTTGATAAAAAAGATTTAATGTCAATCACTGCCTGAAGTATATACCTCCATTTTTTTAGAAATAACACTTTCCTCTTTACCAGCGCAATTAGTTAAAATTATTACTTGTTATCTGGAATTCTATTATTTTCTTAACCTATTTCTATCTACCTTAATATATTTCACTTGAGAATTGCGTACGGGCAGTAGCTAAAGTTTGGAGATTTATGTTCGATGGAAGTATATCCAAATAATTGTAAACTACTCCTCTTTAGTCGTCTATACCTTTCTTACAGGAGAAACACCATTATAATGCCGTATTATGTTTCATTCTTCTCAATGTGTTTCACAACTTCATTTTATTGTTGTGTTTTATGGAGCTTCTTATAGATCTTGCAATTCTTATTTATTTATATATATAATCAAATTGGATTAGAAAGGCGTATCTCTGAGTTTTCTTGAGGTTTAGAAGATGCCCTGATGAACTCATGAATTGTTAGTTTTGTTACTTTTTATCATTCAGAATTTTGTTGATAGATCTGCGAGATTAGCACTGGCCCTTACTCTTGTTTTCTAATTATATATATATATATATATAACTTAAATTGAACAACTCACCTGTTAACTACTCTTACGGCATGCATGGCATGTAATATATTCTTTATTTATTGTTTATTGGCTGTAGATTGCGAATTTAACAGATATTAAGCTTTTATTTTAGTTGCCTGAATATGATATCTTTTATACCTGAATCTGATGAGTCCAGATCTTGTGCATGGCGTGAATAACGCCTAACTTCAGTTATGTGTTACTCTCTTAATACAGCAAGCTTTTAATTTAATAGATGAGGACAGTTAAATTTAATTTAGAAATTTTATTTTAGAAAATGATTTCTAAATAAATAAAAAATTAATCTCTATAAATGGTGTTAATACTGCCCTTTTTAGTGTATGACAATTAATGTTAACTAATACTTTGTTCGTTTTGTTATATAATCATTTTACCATTAAATGTTAGTATCATACTAGTAAATAGATTCTTTATAGAGTTGATTTAAGCAAATGATTCTTGATCGCTAAAGATACATTTTATTTATTTATTTAATAAATTGTATTGTATAAATTGAGTAATTTAAAAAAAAAAATCTTATTATTTGTAATGAATAATAATAATAGCTGTAATAGTAAATTGTAAGACATTCTATAATGTCAATAGATTGATATTTTGAACTCTTAATTTATGAAGATTAAATGAGTATATTTGATGAGATATGTATATATTATGGGAACGAACATGTAATGCTATTGAGTTTTGATTTGTTCTTCTTTAAAGGCAAGAAAAGTGAAAATGGTATTGTAAGGTGTAATACATATTGATTACTTTGCTTAATTATAAGTATTTATACTTGGGAATATAGCTTTGCACATTTTGTCATTGTCTATAGAAGTATCTTAGAGACTATGGTCTGTTTCTAGCAGAAGATGTAAACCTTTGTGGTTGTGAATTTTATGCTTGGTAGCTACCCCTAGACGTTTATGTTGAGTCATGTTATAGAAAGAGTGGCTTGCGTTAGGGGCCAAAATCCTATAGAGATTGTCTGGGTAACCTATCATAGGTGAATTAATCCAATTTAAACCTAACTAATGTATTAGGGGTTGGGTAGAACTAAACACTAATTCAGATAATAGTTTGCCTCACCTATTTTCTTAATGCTCGTTTAGGTTGAGAAAATGTTGAGAAGGCCTGGAATGGCAAGTCATCATCTTGTCTTCTCGAAAGATGAAACGACTCCATATTAGTCTACATAGGGGCTGGGAATCGGTAGAGACTGCCAGGGTAACTCATGGAGAGGGCAGGTAGTCTAGGAAGATTGACCAGGGCAACCTATCCCGATAGTGTGATGACACTCTTAGTCTATACCATGATGGTGTTCCTTGTGTTCAGATTTCTATTAGATGTGATTTGTTAATGGGATTTTATCTGTTATGATTGTTATCGTTATGTCGTGATGTGAATTGTAAACCTCGTAAACGTAATGTTTTGTCTTCATTGTTTGTGGACTTGTTATTATCTCCTAGCATGGAGGGAGTGGACCTTCGAGTTCCACATGGTTGGGAGGAAACCATGCTACACCTCCCTTGGATTTTCTTGCAGATGATCCTATGCTTGCATCTGGTTCTAGTTACCTCTTTGTTCGTGACTGTGGATGCACAGCATGTTCGTGGATATAGATGTCAGTCGTGAAATGATCACTATATGTTTTGTAAATATACCTCTTGTATAAGAGCGTTCATATTGTACCATCATTTTGTTGTATTGAGATTCATTGAAATCTCACCTATTGTAATCTTGACATTCAGATACTTGATTGTAATAAGTTTTGAAAACTGGAACATTCGTGGCATTAGATTTGTACTTTGATTATGATAATGTGTTAAGTTTATTTATTATGTTTATGTAACAACGTCTTGGAAACTTTATGACTATTGTGTAATTATATCTTTTTTTTAAAAAAAATATTCAGTTAATTTCATTCTTTACACTTTGTTATAATGGTAACCAAGGTGGGGCGTTACAAATTATAAATATGTCATTCCAGTGAATGTTGACTATCTAACTAAGTATGCTCATTTTTGTACCATACCCCACCCTTACATAGTTTCAATCATGACACCACACATCTAGGACATAGTCTTCGAGCTTTTTGGTATGTCACTTTCCATCATAAATTCTCATTTCGGTACCATACCTCACCTTTATAGTATTAATTATGGTACCACACTTCTAGGACATACGATATGTCACTCTCCATGATAAATGATCTTAATCCTACCTTCACAAACAACTTCTAGTAAACATTACTTAAATTACAAAATACTCAATTAAACATGAATCTTACTCATATATCATATTTAATTTTTAAAAATAATTTTCTAATTTATCAATCAACTTATTAATGTAAGATAAAATTAATTAACCAAATTTATTTATGTAAAGATATTTATTTCTTTTCTAAGATAAGTTAATCAGGATGGAGGGCAATTACTCTAAAAACTATTGTGCTTCTGTCCACTCCAACTCAGTCTAAGATATACGTCTCCAAGGAAATCATCAAGTGCTAAGTTAGACAGGTATGTATTCAAGAGAGGGTCACCACCTAAGGTGATAAGACTGAAAAAATGCTTTACCTTCAATTTCATTTACGCCAAAGGCGTTACCTATTTGAAAGAAGTTGACCACATTATGTTGATCAATGGTTAACAACATCTTAGAGGCATGGAAGAAAATGGAAAGTTCATTGGCCATTGATTTCATCATCACCACTACCATTTTTTTAAAGTTTTACATTCACCATTTTTTAAGTTTGCCGTTCACCACTTTTTACATAACATTAAATTTCCCTCTATGAATGAGGCAACCTATAAAATCATATCAACAACTATCTTGTGTCTGTATCAATTCAAGATGATTAAACGAATCTCATCCATTCATCATTTTCACTATTTTTTGGTTGTTTTTCGTAGTTTTTTAATGCTTTCCCAGTTGCTATTCGTTTTTTCCCTCCAAACTCTTCTTGCACTAGTATTGACCTTACACTTCTTCAATTTGGTGAGCTACAACTTGAAAATAAGGTTTCGATGAAGGTTTTAGAGTATTTTTATTAAAATGAAAAAATATGGCCAAGATCTTAATAATGAGGACATTTAGGTTTTAGCATTATGGCATCCTTTATCCTATGTAATTAAGTACATATTCTAGCATAATTAATATATAGTGTATATTTTATATAATAAAAATAAAGTATAAGTAATATAATTATACTAATTATTATTATATGTTATATTCTTTAACAAAACTATTAAATATATATATATATATATATATATATTTATTTATTATAATTAATAATTAATAATAATTATGTTTATATATAATACAAAATATAATTAATATATTATAAATATTGAGTATAATAGTAATAGAGATTAAATAATATATAATAGTATATATAGGTTATATTATTATTATATATTGTATTCTATAATAAAAAATATTAAATATAAATATGGAATTATTATATTTAATAGTTAATATATTCTTATATAGAACAAATTAAATTAATATATAAAATTTTTGGATAGTTTAATTGATCTGTGGAGATATTAGGAAAAAGAAATAGAGATAGAGGGGGAGACAATTCTATATAGAGAGAGGAATATATACTAACACTTGCACTTAAAGGAGGTTCAAAGATTACACCGATAGAAAACTATATGTATGCTAATATATTAGAGAGAATGTGTTTGTAAATGGGTGTGCTGTAAATTCTAGTTGCATATGGCTAGATTAAACAATTAATAATGAGTGCTAAATAATGGAATGAAATAAACTTAGACAAATCTTGATTTTTTCTTTAAAGAAATTAAGCATTATCTGATTATGAAATATTTGCATTTAGATTTGAAACATAAACCAATGCAAATGAAAAAAATAAAGTTGCCATCAAATTGACAAAAAGAACTACAAATGGAAATAGAATTTTCCCATCCAATTGTCAAATCAATATTTATCTGGGTTTTATGTGATAAGTGAGATTTTGGAGGCTTTTACTTGATATTTAAGAGGATTTTATCATTAAACAAAAGTTGGTTTACCATTAAATGGTAGTTGAAACTTGCTTTCCAATGAATCAATAATGGTTTGCAAGCGTGAGACTTGTTTAAGGATCAAATCTCACACTATATGTAGCCTATCCACTAATAAAGAGAGAGAAACTCAAAAGATAGAGAATGAGAGAAAGAGACAAATTTAGATAAATAGATATTTAGAGAGAGAGAGGAATAGACAAAGAGAGATAGAACACGAGAGAGAAATATAAGAGATACAAAGGAAAAAAGATAGAAAAGAGAAACTAACTTTTGATTGGTTGTTTCATGTCAAAAATCCAAGGATGACATGTGTCCTTGGGGAGTTATGCTAAAGGTAGCATGCCATTTGATCAATTCACCTTTAGGACCTCTTCAACATACCTATTGAACACTTAAGTAGACAAACATATAGAGAGAGAAAGAGGAAGGAAGAGAAAAGGGAGAGGGAGAGGGAGATAAGATATAGCTAGGCAAAGAGAAAAAATAAGAGAGCAAGAGAGAGGGTGCAAAATGAGACAAAGGAGGAGAAAGAGACGAAGATAGAAATAAAGGGATAAAAAGAGGGATAGGGAGAAAAAAAGAGAAGAGAAAGAAACAAAGATAGAGATAGAGATAGAGATAAATAGAAATAGAGAGATAAAGAGGGAGACAAAGAGATATAGAGAGATAGGTAGAGATAAAGAAGAATAAAGAGAGACATAGAAAGAGGCTTTATACTGAGGGAGATAGAGAAAGAGAAGAGGAGGCAAGCAAGGAGATAAAAAGATAAAGAAAAAAAGAGCACGAGAAACATACGACAGAGACCTAAGACAAAGAGACAAAATGAACATATACAGGAGGGCGGATTGTCTCTCCATATCACTCTCTATCTCTCTATATCTCCCACTATCTATGTCACTCCCTCTCCCCCTCTCTATCTATAGAGCTACTCTCCCTCTCCCCCCCTCTCCCTCTCATTCACTCTATCTCTCCTAATCTATATCTCTATCTCTATTTCTCTCTTTATCTCCCTCACCCTCATCTCTTTCATCCATATCTTTCTACCCCACCATCTCTATCTCTTTCACTATCCCCCTTTTCTCTCTATATCACCCCCTTTCTATGTCTCTCCCTCTCCCTCTATATTTATTGAGCTATCTCTCCCTCTCTCCACCATATTCTTCTCCCTCTCCCTTTATCCCCCCTCTTCTTTCTATCCCTCTTCTACCTCTCTCCCCCTCTTCTCTCTCTTCCTCTCTCCCCCTCTTATCTATCTCTCCTACTCTACCTAGATCTCTCTCCCTTTCTCTCCCTCTCTCTCAATCTCCCTCCTCTCTCTATCTCTCCATATCTCTCCCTCCCTGGCTCTCTCCCTATCCCCTATCTATCTCTCTATCTCCACCTCTCTCTCCCTTTCTCTTCCCATATGTTTCTCTCTTTCTCTTCCCATTTATATCTATCTCCAGCTTTCTCTTCTCATATATCTTTATCTCCCCCTCCTTCTTTCTCCCTTTGTCTATCTCCCCCTATTTCTCTTCCCTCTCTCCATCTCTCTTTACCTATCTATAATTCTCTGTATTTGTCTATCTCTTTGTCTTTCTCTCCCTCTCCTCCTATATATCTCCTTATATATCTATCTCTCTATCACTCTATCTCACTAGATCTTTATCTCTCTATATCTCCCTCTACCTCTTCCTCAATATCTATCTATCTATTCCTCTCTCTCTAGTTATCTCTCCCTCTACCTATATCTCTCTATATATTTGTCTCCCTCTTCCTCTCTCACTCTATTTTCCTCTATCCCCCTTTATCTCTAGACATGTCTCCCTCTCTCTATCCCTCCATCTATCTCCCTCTCTATCCCTCTCTATTTATTTGTATCTTCCATCTCTATATATTTCTCTCTCCTCTCCATTTCCATCTCCTTCTCCTTCCTCATCTCTATCTCTATCTCTATCTCTATCTCTATCTCCTATCTATATTTGTAGTGAACTTGATGTTAGTCCTAACCCTCATTGTTTATTCCTTTTTTCATCTTCAAAAGAATATTTCTCTATAAACAACAAACTCTCATTCTAATGTTTTAGATTTAGTTAATTCTACTTTGACATTTTAATTTTTCATCATTCAATGAAACTCTTTTTGAGTAAACATAAACATGGTCACAACATATAGACCTTATCACAATTAGGTTAGTGTCCATTTAATACACTATTTTCTTTGTCTTTTATTTTCACCTAAAAATAAAAAATCTACATTTTTCTACTCAAATTTTGTATAGTACATATAAGAATGAATCATTTTGATATTCTTTGATATAAATTAATCATTTTGATGTTCTTTGATATAAATTATTATCCTTCCTTCTTTGACTATCCCTTCCTCACACATTATCACTTATAGGAATCCTCATCTAAATCCATCCATATATTTTCCTTCCTCCATTACCCTATTTTCCTCTATTGTCATCCACCCCACATGTTCCACTTTATATGTCTCACAATGATGACCACTTGGATAATGAATCCCTATTAGATGATTTTGAATTTGTCACTCACCAAAATTGAGCACCACTTGTCTCTCCTCCAAAGTAGCCTACTTGATGATGTCACCTATTCCTTAACAAATATCATCATCACCCATCTTGAGAGGCTAGAGATATTACAAGGTATAGGATATATTGTCCACACTTATGTTCCTTCATAGTCGAGTTCTCCTACCTTCATCCCTCTCTTCTAGACAACTTATTTTCTTTTTCCTACATCTCCATATTCCTTCACCTAAATTTCCATGCCTACTCCTCATCCAACACACATTAGTACCATTATGTCTCTCTCATAATTCCTCCTTTTAACTATGATCATGTCCCTTTAGGCAACCGCTTTACCTCTTAGCCCTAGATGAGCCACCCTATCAACCTTTACCCTTCACTTATCTTGCTTGATCCTCTCTTATCACTATTTTCACTCCCTCTCCTATCCTACCATTAACCTTGAAACCCTTTCCATACTCTTACCAAAAAATGATTTCGTTTACATCTCCTACACTCAATGTCCCAACCTATGCCCCTAGTACTATCATTTACCACCTAGTTCAAGAATTTTCACTAATTTAATGCTAGCTATCTATTATCATATCATCTTATGCATTGGGGGATGAAAACTTAAGCCTCTTTCATAGCATAATATATTTGGCTATAATATATCACCCATAGTAACCATAGTTCATCATGTTAAACATTGGCATACATGTATGATTGGATAAGAAATCCTAAGATGCATGTTTAATCCTTTATAGATCAATGTGCATTGATTATTACTTTGATTATCTATTCATTAAGGAAAAATTAAATAAAATGGTTCTACTCTTTATCTACCTATTCTTTGTGTTCCTTCCTCTATCCCACTTATCTTTTCATGGAACACATTCAAGTCAACCTAGAATTGCAGGTTAGTTTCATCAACATTATACATTGCAATCAAGACATAAATAAGAAGGTGATGGATTTTATATTTTATCATCAATTCATTCTTTCATAGATCTCCTATCTTCTTCTTGACTCTAATATCAAGAGGGTTTTTATAAGGAATATTTTTGCAAAGCATCAGAATAAAAATCTCTTGCACAAATATTCAACTTTTATAACACTTTGTACTACTTTGTATGATTGTACATAGGTGATAGATCATTTTAAGGCTATCTCCTCGTTGGCCTCTAATGTATTTATTTTTTTAGCCTCATTCTCTTCTCAAGAAACCAATAATTCTACAAAGAACACCAATAACTTATAATTTTCTCCTTAACCCAACCTTGATCAAACAATCAACTAAAGTAACTAAAACTATCTTGCTCCTCATCTAAACTTACTATCTCCCTTTTTTGAAAAGCTAATACTAATTGGATGAAGCTATAAAATCCTCCAATTCCATCTTTCAAGAGTTTCTTTCCAATAACCTTATCCAACTTCATCTTAAATCCAAGCCTTGAACCCTAAGCTCTTCTTAATACACCTATAAGATTTGATTAATTGCCACTATTATTGATAAGGGTAAGTTTGGAATGAAAATAGATGTAGGTCTTACAAAAAATAAATATCTTCTCTAGTTATAATAATTAATAAAAAAAGCATCTAAATAATCCAAATTTAAGTAATATTTTTTATATTTTTTAATATATAAATCTCTAGCAGCAAACTCCCTTGATAGTCACCACACAAAATTAATGATCACCCATAGAAATCTTAATGATGGAGATGAAGGGTGCAAAAACCATAAATGGTGGGGACAATGAAGGTGAAGGATTTGGAGATTTTTTAGATGGTGGCCAAGGAAATGATGAGTCGAAAGATGGAGAAAGTGTTGGTGAGCAAGAGTTGGCTTCGTACCTGTGGGTTGGTTCCCTTTATAATCCCCTTACCCTTGTGGTGGTGGTGATATCCTATGCATTTGTTCCTGAGATTGAAGCCCTAATCATTGTTCCTAGTGCCTTCCCTTGTGTTGTGAGCTTGGGATCATGTGCTAGCCTTGACACTCTTATTGAGGTTGATGTGAGGGGTGGCTCTCTTGAGGAGTATTTATCTTAGGTGATCTCTTTGGATGAGGAAGAATCTCTCCTCAAATATTCTCATGGAGGATCATATTACAAAGAAGTTTATGGGGTCCATTTCTTCTACAAGTGATCTAGTGGATGTTGTTGAGGATGTTCCTCTTCTAGCTATGTGGCTAGAAGCCTAATGTTCAATTGTTGATAAGCATGGTGTTTTCAGGTTGGGCTCTATTGAGATTTCTCTAATTGTGAATAGGTTGTCTTTCAAGAGGTCCTTTCTTCTACCCCTCCCAAGAATCCTTTGTGTGAGGTGGGTTTGAAGATAAATATTCTTGCCTCATATTCCTATGTGATGCCTTCTACTACTGACATGTGTGAAGTGGAGATTGTTCCCTTTTTATCCCAATCGAGACCTTTGTTCCATATCACCTTCTTTGGGTGAAGATTACATTACTATTATTACTAAGAGAGTTCTTTATCTTCCTTGTAGTAAATTGGAGTGTATTGTTGAGGAGGTCATTCCTCAACTTCTTCCTATCCATTTTTAGCCTGATGAGTGGGTGGACAAAACTTGATGTTTTCTTACAACATGCTCTCATTGTGAGATTCTTGGGTCAGAGACCAAACATTGATATTATTCATTGTTGGGAATATAATTGTTGGTGTGGTTTTGTTTTGTTGAGGGTGAAGTCTTTGAGGAATTCATTCATTTTATTCTCCTTCAACTCCAATGTGGACTACTCTCATGTTCTATTAGCTAGACCCTAGTTTCTAGGTAAATCCTTTCTTTACATTCAAAATTAGTTTGTTGGTTTTGATGCTACCAAGACCAACTTAGTTATTGTTTGGGTTCATCTCCTAGAGCTCCCTTTAGAGTTTGGAATAAAATTATCATTCGTGGTATAGTTGATGCTATTGACCAGCTTGTTACCATTGACAATGTCACAAAATCTAGAATATAATTTTTATTTTTTCTTGCTTTGTGTTTGTATTAAAGTTGGTTGGGAGTTTCCCAATATTGTTAATATATTCTCTAGGCTTGGTGTTTGGGAGAAAAAACCCTAATATGATTGTTTCAAACTACCTTGATTATCTTTTTCAATGTTTTTGGGTCCTTCCAAAATCTTGTTTCTGGTTCCATGCTTCAGTCAAAAATATTGTTGGTCTATGTTGTTCTCTTCTTTGTTGTTGTTTCATGTCTCTTTTCTTGGGATACTTGTTTTGTTTGATATTTTTTCTAGTCTCATTACTGGCGAGTCTCGTCCTTCTTTATTTCCTTTTTTTGTCTTACTCTTTGTGAGACTCCTCTCTTATGCCTCAATGACTGCTTTGTAATGGGTTTAAGCCCTTCCCACTTTATACTATTAAAAAAAAGTCTCCTAATAATAGTATCTAAATTATAGTATAACTAATAATCTAAATTATAGTGGAAGGGTTTTAGATCTATACATGTTGATTCTTTGTGGTATGGTCATAGCATTACCAAAAGGTCCACAATGATTAGTTCTAGGAAACTTGGTAAGATTTATATTGAATTTGCATGACCTTGGTGTGATCATAATTTCCTTTGTTAATTATTATGGTTGGAATTAAGAAAATATCTTAGGATTATGAGGCATTCACACACACAAGAACATGAGGTGTAAAAATAATATAGCTTCACAATCCTAGAAAAAATAGACTAATAAATTGGATTTCCTCTAATTGACCTTTGCAAAGTGATATACAAAGTATTTGGAATTTCACTTATAAACAACCTATTAACTTCTATGTATATGATTTCTAACCCTTAATACCTACTTGTATCAAATTTATGAAATTAGATCCCCTATTCATAATACAAAAGTGATATACCTGGTTATATTTTATATGCTTAGAAAAGCCCAATATGCATGCATGTGATAAAGTATTACTTTAGAAGTGAATCTCTTGGGCTAACTATATAATGCAATTACCAAAGAAGCTACAATTTTCAAATATGCTATTTTTTATGAAGATGAATCATGACAATGAAATGGATTAATGACTAGAAAAAACTAAAAGGTATTGAAATAAAATATTTTAATGGAAGTGTAACAAAATTTCCCTCTATACCTAGCAATATATCCACCACAACTAGTGTCTCATTTTCACCATTAATAAAATTTCCAAACACAAAAGGAATACCAATTCTGATGTCTACAAGGAAGGCAAGAAACTCAAGATAAACTATGTGTTAAGGAATACCAATTCTGATGTCAAGGAAGACAAGAAACTCAAGATAAACTATGTAGGCAACACAAAATGAAGAAGAAAATGACAATTTTACTAAATTTTCCTTTATTTTTGGAAGTTGATCTAATTAGTTTTGAAGAATCCATATATGTAAAAAATATGTTTCAATGTTATGTATGCAGATATTATAAGATTGAGAAAAATAAAATGTGGTAGTTAGTGGATCTTCATATACCTAAAAAGATGCCATTGGTGTCAAATTGGTTTAGAAAACTAGATGCAATAAAAATGGTGAAATTAAAAGGCATCTAGAAAGATTGGATACAAAAGAATATTTGAAATAGCATATAATTTAATATAATGAAACATTTTCACTTGTGACAAGATTGGACACAATTAGAGAGAAATTTTAGCAATAGTAGCCCAACACAATTTGAAACTGTATCAAATGGACATAAAATCCATATTTTTTAAATTGTGAGTTGGAAGAAGAGGTTTATGTTGAGTATCCAATTGGCTATGATATTTTTGGTTCAAGAAAATAAATTCTATAAGATGAAAATTATGTTATATAAGCTCAAACAAGTAGGTAGGGCTTGGTATAACTACATAAATATGCATTTTAAGCAATGGTTTTGACAAGAGTAGCATTGAACCCCACACTATCCACCATTTTAAGCAATGGTTTTCACATTATAGAAAAATAATATGAAATTTTCTAATAATTTTTTTGTATGTAGTTGATTTTAGTTTTACAACAAATTGAAATTTATTAATTGAAAATTATAGATTAGTATTGAAGAAAGAATTTAAGATGATAGATTTGAGATTGATGAAATGTTTTCTTGTTATAGAAGTTAATTAAATTAGTGGTGGATTTTTTATAACTTATATATGTATGCATTTATGATGTATTGAAGGGATTTAGAATGTTGAGTAGTAAACCAACTCATATGCACTAGTTTAAATAGAGTAAAGAATTTAAGAAAAGATGATTGTAACAATGTAGACCAACATTCTATAAAATATTAGTTGTAAGTATGTTGTATTAGCTAGCTACAAGGCCTAATATAATTTATGTAGTGAGTTTAATCCCCAAGTGCATGGGAAAACTAAAATACATTCACTTGCAAGAAAGAAAAAGAATCTTGAAAAATGTCAATACCACTAAAAATCATGGAATACTATATATTAAATTTTAAAATAATTTAAATCTAATTGGCTATAAGATAACTGAGAAAGTAGCATTGGTAATAGGAAGAGAACTTCCAAATATGTTTTCTATTTTAGTTTGGGAGTAGTATCATGGTATTCCAAACAACCCATTGTATTTCTTTTATATTTTAGGCCAAGAATGTGGTTGTAATTTCAATAGATTGTCAATAAATTTGGATGAGAAAAGTATTATTATACTTAATTGGATGAGAAAATCTTGTGAGAATATAATTGTTCCAAACTTTATTATTTAAAATTCCTATATAGCATGGTCAATCCAATTAGATTGATATCAAATATAATTTAATTAAATAAATAGCTATGAGTGCAAAAATTAATTTTAATGTTTGCAAGTGAAAGAAGCAATTCACAAACATTTTATAAAGCTATTGGAAATAAATTATTTTGAGAAATTGAGATATAATTTTGGAATCATTAATTTGGAAATTCAAGCTTAAGGGAGTGAGTTGGAATCAAGCTTGATCTACCATCTCCAAATATTTCTTGGGTGGTAGCTCCACCTAGACTATTTTTGGTAGAATCCATAGAAAACATTTAATGAATATAGTTAGTCTATACATGAGCTTTTAAAAATATCAATAGTCTAGAATATCTTGACATAGAAGACGTGAAAATTATTTGAATTGAATATATTGGATTCTCTTGGTTTTGGCTCCATTTCTTTTTCTTACACCATGTATCCCCTTGTCATCCTAAGATTCTCAATTTGTTGTCAACCTTTTATTTCAACTTTCATAACCCCATATATGTTTTTTGTTAAACTAAATTGATCCCCTATTGTTTGCATATGCATTTATATAATTTTAGTTTACAATTCTTTGTTGCTAGTTTTTGTCGTGTATCAAATTGCATTATTTATTCGTTGTTCTTTTTAAATTCATCAACATACATGGTCCATGAGCTGGGTAGTTTAGTACAAGGAAAAACATATTGATAATTTATAGTGATGTAGCTATATATAAGTGATTATTGGTTGGTTGGCTTATGAGATGGATTTTAAAATTGAGGGCTTGCCTAAGCTAGGTACATCATAGAGGAATTTATTTTATATGGAAATTTTAAAATGCATTGTTTCCTTGGTTTAGGTTTTTATTTAGTATGTAAAGATACATTATGTTTGTATGGATGTAGGAAAGTTTAGATGGTTTGGACAACCCTACCAAATCCATAAATGTTACTTATATCAATATAGGTGGTTTGTATATGATATGGAAATTTACCATGGCCATTAATATAACATTAGCTCTTATCATGTGAAGAAAAACCATCGCATGTTTAAAATATAACTATGGCATCCTGTATCCCCTATTTCTAGCCTTATCAGACACATGTAAAGTGGGGATATAAAAAAATATATTATTTTTTATATTATATAATATAAAATTCCCTATTTTATAGTTTCTTCCTTGCATTTGTGTGAGCAATAACAAGAAATAAATATTTACTCAATTGTTTTATGTTGGTTCTTGTACTAAGGATAGATTTAATATGCATAAAAGATGATGTCTTACTGGCTACAAGTATTGAATAATATATTATCATACAAGATAGTTAAAAATGATATTTTGTGGCCTTTCCTTATTCATGTAGGAAACATATTGTATTATATGCTAGCATATGGCATGTATAACTAGAATGATGCCTTTTCCTTTTTCCCTCCTTGCACAATGTCTTTTGATTTGGTGCATTATCATTGTATTATCCTTTTCTTCAAAATAACATGTGTTTATAAGAATGGAAAGTTATGTTTGGTAGATTTATTACACATGAAGGCAAGGATACTAATACATGTACATGCTTGGATTTCTTTTAGAATTTTTTTGTTGTTTATTTTGAAAGATATTATCCCCCATCTATCTACTCTCAAATTTATTTTTAATAGATCCAATCCCTTGTGTAAATGAATGTCTTGTGTAGAGTGTTGAGAAGATAGGGATTTTTTTTATTTGACATAAAATTCCAAGTTTATCTACACCCATATGCTAAGAGTGGAAGAGAGGTGAATGATATAAATACACAGCGATAAGATGTAAAATATATTAGCCTATTATCTATTCCATGTACAAGAGAATACTTAAATATTAATTGTAGCTAACTAAACATTTTATTTTTATTTTTGGGAGACTTATTCATTTGTATGTTGACTTGAAAAAGTTGTAATGGATTTTCCTCCCCCTATTTTAGGTATCTCCCTAGTGGACTAAGGTATTTTAGGAAGTCATGAGAGTGCATCATGACTCCTCATGTGATTTTTGGTGGATTCTTGTTTTGAGGACTTGTTAGTGTCAAAACATTGTAAGTCATTGCAATATCTTACAATACACTCTTTTTAATGCAAGTGGAGTATCTTTGAAATATTGTGGATTTTAAATTAAACCTACAATTTGTGATGATTCATAAATGTGTGCATTATATTGAAATGAGAAATACACAATATAGTTCTCATTTCAAGTTTACACAAATTATTGCATTGTTTCATCCTTGATGCTATTTCTCAATCAAATAGGAACAAATTATGAATGGAAAAGGACAAAAAAATTAGAACACATTTCTTTTAGTTGTCTTTGGTAGTTTAGAATTAGTTCGTAAATCTTATTTACCAATATAATTCAACATTATATTTTTATATATTCTAACTAAATTCAAGTTGAATCATCTTAAAAGGATCTTGCTGGTATAATTTGTAAATTACATATGTACATTTTTCAATTAAGATTACTCATCTTAAAAGGTATAAAAATATTTCACATCAATTATTGCATGCAGATACCTACTATTATCTACCTAATTAAGGTCAAATATTTTTAATTTTGGTTGTTATGTTGTGTGGTTAGTCAATAGATAGATTGCAACTTATTATTTCCCCTTCTTTGTCTTATCTAAAATCATCATGAAAACACCCTCCTAGGCTTGGCAATGCTAAAAGAGGAAAAAGCTTAATGACTTATGAATTGTCCTAGTACAATTATTTCTTTGATGATGATCTTACCCTTTATGTCATGGCTTATCTTTTTATGTTGTCTTGACATTAAATGGATTCTTTATAAGAATTTAGATGCAATCATTAAGAGCCAACATAATACAAGATTGAAACTTTCAAAATACACTAGAAAATATAACCATTCTATATAAATATTCGACGTGTAGCATTATAAATGAGAATATTGATAAATAAGAATTAAAAATGTGATAAAAAACACTATTGTAATTTCTATATATGTTTCACTTATGTATGAAAAATAGTCTATTTATTTAAGTAAATTCAATAGAATTAACAATATAAAATAGAATGATACTTTTAAAATAGATTGTTTAATAAAATAAAACACAAACTCTTCAAATTATTAACATTAAAACTTCACTATAAATTAATAAATTTATCAATTATATATGTAATATTTTATTATTTATAAGAATTTTTTTTAAATCACTTAAATTTATACCAAATATAAATTATCTATACATTATTACTATTAACTACAAGCCTCTGTGATTAAATCCAACCCTATTCTCCTCGCCATCTCTTATAACAAACTAATTTCTTTAAGCATGATTTTATAGATAAGAAAATAATTCCCACCCAAAGAAAGGTCTCACTTGTCTACAATGTTAACCAGTTTAACCTCACCAAAATAAAATTCTTTTTGGTTAAACAATGTGCTTATACTTACTCTTTTCAACTCTTTGGTGAACCTGTCATATAGAGATAAATTTATTTCTTCAAATTTGGTTAACCTATGAACTTTATGAAAGTCATTTTGTACAAATTATATGTGATACACTTAATCTCCAAGATTATTGTGGATCGATCTATATCAGAGACTCATTAAAGTTGTGAACTGCAGAATAAGCAACTTATAGAGACAACTTTAAGTTTCATATTTCTTCATTTTCATAGAGAAAAAAGAGACCTCAACTGGTGCCATCAAACACACTATACATTCTTAATAATAAATTTCCAAATTTATTTCCCTCTCAATTACACTACATTATTCTACATACATTATCTCAGCAAATTTTCAACACATAGCAGAGCAGATACTTCCATTGTGCAGTGAGAAACAAAATAATGAAATCCAATTTATTGACAAGCTCACAGTAGAGCTCCTACTTGCCAATTGCATTTTCTTGAAAGTTCCTGAAGCATTTTAAGAAAAGAAAATTTGTGAATAATCTGCAATTAGGGCATTCCAAGATAACACATTTCATCGAGGAATTATGTTAAATAGTTCATGTGCCTTGTCTATGCTTCCATATTTTGTGTATCCTGCAATCATGGCAATCAATTTGACCACATTTCTTTGAGGTATTTTTTCAAACAGTTCACATGCCTTGGCTATGCTTCCACATTTTGCATACATGTCTACCAAGGTAGTTGCAACCACAACATCTGAAAAAAAATTCTCAAATGGATTCCATACCTTGTTCTGATCATTTGTGGAGTCTAGCTTTAGGCTGTTGGCAGAGGTTGCAGAGTCTGGCTTTATAACTGCAATTGCATTTACTTGAAAGTTCCTGAAGCCTTTCAAAAACTCTATTTTGTGTATATCCTATTATGATAGGGAAAATTTCAGTGTTAGAATAAAAACAACAAACAAGAGAGAAAATAACACTAAAAACACTCTACACCTCAAGATTAGCCTAGTTGTATTCAATGCAAAATAAAGGCAACAAAATGAAACCTTTTACCTTGTTTCGAATCGATCATTTGGTTGGCCCTTCAATTTTTGGTGTTGTATGCTTCTTGGATGGCAAGAGATGCAAGCTATAGGATGGATGAAAAATGGATGTAAGTGGATGCAAGCATGAAAAATGGCTAAGTATGGATTGAGAAAAAAAATTGCAAGAGTTTGGCTACTATCAATGATCTCCCCCAAAATGAGAGAAAAGAGGGGGTATTTATAGAGATTTTGGAACTCTCTAGGGAAATGGATGGTCAAGATTAAGCCACCAAGATCAAGATGTAGGGATAAGGTGAGTTGAGAACTCACAAGCTCTCACATCTTGACATGTGGCATGTGATATGGCCTAAAAAGGGTGATGTGTACATGAGGTGGAAGGATAGTATATGACATGGAGGTGGTACATAGTACCTTGGGATTGGGACAAGATCTCCTCATAAAAGATGTATTTGTCCCCATGTGGGTGAGAAGATATGTGAGGAATTAAAAATTCCTCAAATATTCTCATGGAGATGAGAGAAGGAATTTAAAATTCCTTTAAATGCATTGGGGGATTAAATGTGAATTAAAAATTCACATGGGGAATGGAGTACCTTCTTCAAAAAGAGAAATATTTTAATGAAGTTGACTACGGACACATTCCATAAATGATATGGGGATTAAAGATAACCTAATTATGTGATTAAGGTTGTGCAAGTACTTGATTAGACTAATTAAGGACTCATTAGAGGCAAGTGGGAAATTATGGAGGATGAGACCCTAATGATGATTAAGGGTGTGCACATCTTAATCATAAATTAATTATAACTAAGAAAGAGGGTTAGATTGTTAAGAGGGATTAGAGACCAACTTGCAAAAGTTGGAGGATGTGACAATGAGAGAGAAAATAAGGAATTTAAAAATAAATTTAAAATTCCAAAAGGTAATATGACTAAATTAAATAAAGTGATGCATTTATTTAATTTAGAGAGGAAAGAGGGGGAAAGTATTTATTAAATTAAATACTTTGGGAAACCTTATGCAGGATACAAAATATTAATTAAATGAATGATTTAATTAATACCGACAAAGAGGGAAATTTAAATGAGGAAAGGGATGATTAAGGAGATGACTTTGACCATATGGAAGTGGTAAAATTTGGATGTCTACATTTTTCCTCTCTTCGAAACACTATTAGGGTAATAGGGTTTCGAAGAAAAATAAAACACGGACGACTCTATGGAAGAAGTGACTGGAAAATAGATGCCTCAGCATGGGAGAGATTGCATGAACTACCCGAACGGAGGAGAAATAAAGGGAATGCCCCATACTCACAAGCGAAGGCTTATTATGGAAGGTTGGGAGGGAATGGTAGGGTATGCCCCCTCGAGAAGGGGATGGGGATGGAAAAGGGGGCCCTGGTAAACTTCTCGAAGGTATGAAGTGGTATATGTTGATAGAAAGAGCACATAAATTTGAGAAGATTGGCACTTGAACGGAGGAAAACAGGTGTACAATGTGGAAATGGTGGCGTCAGAAAGATAAGGGGGGAAGGAATTAGTTGAGGCTAAAAAAGGTTAAATAAAAGGAAAAAAATTCCTTTCATTTCAAAAAGTGAAAAAGGGGGGGAAAAGGCTATAAAAGGGAATTGAGGGAGTTACCTCTCCTCATTTGGACAGCTATCAAGTGAGGAGAGGAGGAAGAAGAGGAGAGAGCAGAAGGGAGGAGACATGATGCTAGAGTACGATTCAGACATCATTCATTGGGGGGACAAGAGACGACGATTCTTCAGCGAGTGTGTCATGCCACGCCAAGTGAGTCCAAAACCCCACTTTGTGATTTTAGTCAAAAAAATTATTTTTTTGCAAAAACAAAAGTATGGGTTTTGTAGGGTTGCTCAAGAGGAAAAATGGGTTAGCGGAAATTTTTTTAAGAAAAAGTGTTGGGGGGGCGGCTAGACTAGGCTAGAGGGGGGGTGTTAGTTGGGCTCGGGTGGGTCCGCCCAGCTAGCGGGGCGGGTCCGCCCCATCCCAGGCGGGTCCTCCCAGCCAGCCTGGGTGGGTCCGCTTGAGCTTGGGCAGGTCCCATCGGGCATGCCAGAAATGTGATAGGGTGAATTTCAGTGCTAGAAAATGAACTGCAAACAAGAGAAAGAAAATAACACTAAAAACACTCCACAGCTCAAGATTAGCCTAGTTGGATTCAATACAAAATAAATATGACAAAATGAAACCTTTTACCTTGTCTCAAATCAATCCTTTGGTTGGCCCTTCAATCTTTGGTGTTGTACAATCCTTGGATGGTAAGAGATGCAAATATATGAGATGATATGAGGATGTAGAGATGAGTGGAAGTGGATGCAAGTGCAAAAATGGCTAAGTATGGTTTGAGAAAAAAATTTGCAAGAGTTTGGCTACTATCAATGATCTCCCCCAAAATGAGAGAAAAGAGGGGGTATTTATAGAGATTTTGGAACTCTCTATGGCAATGGATAGTCAAGATTGCGCCACCAAGATCAAGATGTAGGGCTAAGGTGAGTTGAGAACTCATAAGCCCTCACATCTTGACATGTGGCATGTGATATGGCCTAAAAAGGGTGATGTGTACATGAGGTGGAAGGATAGTACATGACATGGAGGTGGTACATAGTACCTTGGGATTGGAACAAGATCTCCTCATAAAGGAGGTACTTTTCCCCATGTGGGTGAGAGGACATGTGAGGAATTAAAAATTCCTCAAATATTCTCATGGGGATGAGAGAAGACCTAATTAAGTGATTAAGGTTGTGCAAGTACTTTAATAGACTAATTAATGATACATTAGAGGCAAGTGGGAAATTATGGAGGATGGGACCCTAATGATGATTAGGGGTGTGCACATCTTAATCATAAATTAATTATGACTAAGAAAGGAAAAAATATAAATGACACGCACGGGAATGGCCGGTGAAGAGGGGGACCCACGCACGTCCACACTAAGCAATCAAAGCTTAGTGTGTGACGTTTAAGCCATGCCCTTTTGAACATGGAATCCAATATTATAGTCATCGTGTATATGCAGGTTTCTAGTTCCACATGTTTTGACCAAGAAAATACTCTTCTGCAAAGTAGCCATTGAAATGTATGTAAGAACTCGAGTATGAGATCTAATGGTCTGCTCAAGAAAAAGCCCGAATGGAATCAAACAAGAAAATATTAAGGCAATGGACCCTCTTGTTGTTAAACTATGCGGCTTTGTGCATTGGCACAATCGCAGGTCCCCTCTTACTTCACTTCTATTTCCTACACGGGAGCAATCGCAAATGGCTATCTACGTGGCTGGAGACTGGAGGGTGGCCTCTTCTCATTCTACCCATCTGGTTTTCTTCCTACAATAAATAGTCCTCTGAATGAACCCATATCACTCCCAATCTTTGCCTTGCATCCGTCGTACTAGGCCTTCTCACTAGTCTTAATGACTTTTTGTATGCTTGGGGGGTCTCCTACCTACCTCTCTCCACTTTGTCTCTTTTGATTGCCTCTCACCTTGACTTCACTACAGTATTTGCATTCTTCCTAGTAAAGCACAAGTTCAACTTGTATTCTATCAATGCCATAATTTTTCTCACCATGGGATCACTTATGTTGACCTTCCACGTTAGCGGTGATAGTCCAGAGGGAGTCACAGTTGGTCAATACTGGCTAGGGTTTATCGTCACAGTGTCTGCAACAGCCCTGCATGGATTCATTCTTCCTTTGACTAAGCTTATCTATAATAAAACCACCCACCGTATAACATACACTTTGGTTATGGAGATGCACATTATAATGTCTTTTTCGGGCACTATTTTTTGTACAATAGGAATGGTTGTGAACAAATATTTTGAAGCAATTAGGAGGGAGGCCAGGGCATTTAGCATAGGGGAGTTCAATTACTACATGGCTCTGGTGTGGAACGCAATCTGCTGGTAGCTCTTCTTCATTGGGGTGTTTGGTGTCATCTTTTTGAGTACTTCTCTCTTGAGTAGTATAATCATTATTGTTTGTATTCCAGTCATAGAGGTGCTTTCAGTGATCATGTACCATGAGAAGTTCAGCGGGACAAAGGGCATGGCTTTGGCTATGGCTTTGTGGGGCTTTGTATTATATTTGTATGGGGAATACATGGATTCCAAATTATAGACAGGTAATATACCAGAGGAGCACCCCCAAGGCAGTGAACATGTAGACCCCATAAAAGAAGAGGAAAGTACTTTGGAGCTGGTTGTTGAAGAACCCAAGTCTAGCAAAACCCCATAACCCACAACATCCTTATGCATTTAAACATATGCAATGTGAAATGTTTTGCTTCACAATGACCCTATATTACTGGGCATAACTTACAGGTGAAATATCTAGTTTTACCATGCATATATGTACATAGGTTTTGAGCATGGTGTCTGTTAAAATTGCATAGTAGATCTTAGCAATGGAAGCAAAATTTTGGTCATAGAATAACCAAAACATTTGATCAGGAAGATTGTTTGAAAATGAAACTGGTTATTTTGTGTGTTTGTTGTAGTTTTAATGGTTGAGAGAGGGAATATAACACAAGATAATCTGTGGTAGGTTTACTTTAATACCAATCTTATTTTGATATTGGTGATTAGTTTTCAGGAATTTGGGGGACACATAACCTACAGTTCTTGATTCTGACCTGAGAGCTCTATTGGAATAGCCAAGGCTTAACCACCAGGCTTGCTTGGTTTTTGAAGGCTTCCTACAAAATGTGTTTCATTATAGCTTTCATTCTATTAGGGATTTTAACATTATGATAAAAAGAAATATATATTAAAATAACAATTGACTATAAAGTGAGTTAATTTAAAAAAAAATCTGGTATTATTATTTTTTTTTTTTTAAATTTAGATGGATTGAAGATAGACAATCAGTATAAAAGAATAATCTAAAATACATAGACAAGAGATTTTTTAAAAGCTTAATCTTAACTACTTAAGAGTTCTGTATGTTTTACCAAATTTCTAGTAATGCTTAGAAAGTTTTAAATCATATTAATTTTTATTTTTATTTTTCTAAACATTGTAGTTTTAAATATTGAATATTTTCTTTGTAAGATGTGTTTGTTAAAGTTACAACGAAAGATGAACAATTTTCCAATATATAAAATAAAATTCATAGTTCATTTGTTTAACATATTTTTAAAATTATATAAAATGAATATTGACATATTGGTTGGTTATTAATATTATTTTTCCTAGGATTTCAGCATGCACATTCTTGATGTTATATTACATATGAAATAGGAGTTGGCTTTACTAGTATTCATTTATTGCATCACCTTTTAGGATGGCATGTTTATAGGAATTTTTAACCCTATAATACCCTCAACATTTTGCTACTCCATAGTTGTTGCTCAAGCTAAAGGTTTTATGATAAGAGGCCCAAGAAGTTTGTCCCCAAAGTGTTCCATGATGTATGTTTATTGAAACATCTCCTGATATGGTTCTCCTCATTCATGAATTTGGTAGTACATGTCATTTCTTAGAAAAAAATACTTTGATCAATAATCTTCCCTTGTACACCTTGCATTTAAATGAAACTATACATCTAATTACCAAATTTGGGGTGTGTCCATTGCTATCTATAAAAGGCCTTTATCTAGTGATTCTCCTAACAAATATTAGACATATGTTCTACTCCTAATTACATGAAACAAACAAAGTAATTGACTAAATATCTATTCATTCATTCTACTATTACTTAAAAATAAATTAATCTAAATATCTATTCATTCATTCATGAAACATAAATTATGATGAAGAATAAAATTAACTTTAGGAAATCATGAATTATAATGGACACAAGCAATTTTTGGAAGATAAAATTAATCTAGAATAAAATTTTAATAATGATTTGAAATACACAAACCTAATGATTAAGAAATATAAGTCCTTGTTTATTGGCTAGAGTGGGCCCTTGCTCCGCCTCTAGAGAGAGACCAATCTATCTACAATAGTGAAAAAATGGATGGAATCTTTTCTTCTATTTAATGGATTGAATCAAAATTATATACTTATTTAGAAATGATAGAGTTAAATATAGTATTCTTTATTTCCATAAATAAGAAAAAAAATACTATATATATCTATGCTACAACTCTCTATATATATCAACTATTCCTTAATTGATAGATATGATAATTGCTATTGTTTCCTAACTAAGAGTCTTTGCAATGATAATGTATTTATATATCTAATCTACTAATTATGATTTTTCTCATTAAAAGGTAATTTATATGATGCTTATCATGTAATGTGCTAATTGTGCAACTCCTTATAATGAACCATATTCTTATGAGTCATTTGTAATTGATGAAAATGTTGCATGTGTTGTCCTTGATGTCAATAGAGTGGTATTGTGGAAGGTTACATATTGAAATGAAAGGGAAAGTGATCCCTAAAGTTTTATGTGTTGACTATAAAACCTGGAAATATCAGTAGGTGCCTTTCCCTACAAATTTCATTAGGAAAGAGATCACAAGGTATAAAGATTGATTTTCAACCTCAATGGTGAGTCAATCAAACATGGATCTCAGTCCTTTGGATAATAGGAAAGATTTGAAACCAAATTGAAATGATTTGAAACACTCAAACTAAATGAATGACGAGACCTAATAACTAAAATGCAGATTCTTCAATATGCATAAATGGAAATGATAGTTTACAAGAAGATCTGAGAAGGGTATGATGGCATGTACTTGTCACAAAAAGCTATTTTTGAGTGTTGTTGAGGGACTGTATCACCCCTTGGTGAATGGGTCCTTATCGGGGCTTCCAAAATAGCTTTTGATAGTCCTATGATGTTGGATCTTGGCTTCTATTTGACATGGGTCCCATTATGGGAAAACCAAAAATAAATTCTACAACTTAGTTTCTATGGATTCACAACAACAATGACAACTTGTGCAACAATACAAACTTTCTCCATCAAAATCTCTGAATTCTTCTTCAACCTATAATCTACACATACACAAAGAGGAAAAAATGTTTTATTTTGTATGGTGGTTTTCCTTGGTCAAACCCCAAGTTTGGTAATTAAACCTTGATAGAAAGATAATAAAACAGGAGAAGGAAATGATGAATGAACAATTATTGCTACAACTCACCACCCTTCAATGGCATCCCTTAGAGGATTGAAGTCAAACATATCTCTCCAAGGAACTTGATCTTAATTTTATTGATGGATTTGGATACTTGAAATGCTTGGATGCTTTAGGATCAACAATGCATATTAGCCTTGTTGCAAGTATGAAGGTGTTGTCATTGATGTCAACAAGCTAGTGTTGTCATTGATGTCAACTATGTGTTGAAGAAGTTTGTTGCATGATGAAGATGTCAAGGATATTAAGAAAATTATGAAAAAGAGGGAAACCATTTGTTGCAGTTGGTGCATGTGTACGGAATAGCTTTGTTTGTGCATGTATAGTTGAGATATTGAGGAAGAGTTGTGAGTACATGAGCTATCTCTATGTTGCAGTTTTTGGAGATGTGTTGGAGTGATGTAATGTGTTGAGATGGTGTCTAAACTGGTACTTGGTTTCAAAGTGATTTTGAGAAAATTTTATAAATAGAGAAAATAGTGTTGTGCAAATGTTCAGAACATGCTTTGGGATGTGCTCCGCATTTCTTCTATGTTGATACTATGCCTATGCGGATTTGATATGTTGTTTAGGGTTTCCAATAACTTTTCTATATCCAAAGTTTGAGTTTTTGGATCATTGTGCAGAGTGAGATATGTTCACCGGTGTGTGAACTAGGTTTTCATTGCTATTTGTTGTGGTTTGGGAGAAATGTATTTGCTCCACATTTCTCTATAGTTTGGTTTCAGGTTGTGCAAATATGGGAAGTTTCTTGTGTTGATTGTGTCTTTAATAATTCAAGATTTCTCATGATTTGGTGTAGTACAATGTGTGTTTCATGCGTTAGTGCATACGTATAAGGCTAATTAGATGTTTTGGGTTGAAGTATTTCTATGATGCAAGTTTGGATGAAATTTTTGTTGGATCTCAGGTGGTTCATGGGTTTTTCCTATTTGTGTAAAAGATATTTGTGTGGCCCTGGTGTCATCTTGATGAAGTGGGAAGCATGTAATTAATAGTTTTATGGTGTTTTTCATGGGTAATAACCAACCTAGTGTTAACACTACATGCAAAGCAACTTCAAAGTTTGTGGAAGCATGTTGATATGTGTTAGAAAAAAATTGGGTCCTAACTAAGGATTTATGTATGTCGCCTTCATTCCTATCCATCGTGGGAATGTTTGGATTCTGACCTAATTTGAAATTGTAAATGTAAAGGATGTGTTTCTGACCTTGGAGAAGGTTTTCAAGGTTGAGGATGGTATAAATAAGAGTGGTGTTGATGAAAGATCTCAAGATAGATGTGTGAGAGATGCAAGGGATGAGTATGGTGTGAATTTGAGCAGAGCAGTGCGAACTTCAAAGTGTTGGACTTCTAAAGGTAGTGAGCTGAAGGCATCTATAATCTCTCAAACAAGTTTTTGAAAGTGTTGGAGTAATTGTGATGGATTCCTTGTTGCATTGAGATAGTGTCCTCTGTTAATATTTCTCTTCTAGTTTCTTTTCATGTTCTAGCAATGAGCTTTGGCTATGAGCCTTATTGGATAGTGTAATGGCATGAATTTTTACCCCTTTACAAATTCCCCATTTATGAAACCTCCTACTTTAGAGAATTAAATCCGACAATGGAATCCTTATTTTTTCCACCTTTCCCTATCCACTTGGAAACTATTTTATGTGTCGATGGAGGATATTCTATCGAGGATGCTAGCATGATGCACAAACATGTACATGGTACGCTATCATCTTGACAGGATTCCCACCTCTGGAATCCATAGAGTCATTACACTCCTCCATTAGACGTGAAGTGTAACATCTCCTTCCCTTCAGACCGACTTCAAATGGCTCCTTGGCCTCCATTTTGTTTCAAGTTTCTATCTCCTCCATTTAATTTATCTTCTTCACATTCCTCTTGATCATTCTCACCATCTACTCACTTTCAACTCCTTCAAGCTCCACTACCTCCATTGAAGCTACAAGTTGATACTTGGTTGGTTCACTCTCTTTGTTGTTGCAAAAATGTTGGTCTTTGAAGGCTTTCACACTCACTCTTTCCTCTATTTTCCTTGAGATCACTTGGTTGAGAAGGTGATATCCTTCCATTTTCTACTCATTTTACATTATCATATTTTCTATATTGTAGCCAATTGTGTTTTCTTATTGCTTGGCATATCTATTCCTACATACTCTCTTTATCATATTTCTTTAATCATTGCTATCTAGTTTCCCATTGAGGTGAAAACACCAAAGTGAGGGGCTGACTGAGGTATTCCTCTTAACACAACCCCAACATTTTTCCATCTTCTGTGTGTAGGTTCTCCTTGAGGTGAAGATCTTGAAGACACTTTCCTCAATCCTCCTTGTAATTTTGTAATTATATTAGTTATAGTGTTAGATTCTTGGTTATTTTGTCATTTATTTACTCTCTATTTTTGTTATTCCATTGAATATTCCATCAAACTACATATATTAGGTCATTAGTAGGTTTTCCTTAGCTTTTGACTATATCTTATGCTTTTATGTCCATAGGGATGACAACACCCCACTGAGATGCCAGCATTCCACACTAACGTCTATGTCATGTGTTGTTGTCCCCTAGTAGTGAGCTATCTGAGTTGCATTCCAAACTTTGGAAACTTGCTCACCTAACTTCTTGAAACATTTGTGCTTGTAAAAGGATAGTAGAAACCAAATTTCTCTTTGTTGTCCACCTCTAAACTTTAAAATCTCCTGAAACATTCTGTTAGATTGAGGTAGATCAGGGCATCCTATTGTTCTAGACTCTCCCATGACCTAGAGTCTTGAGCAGTTGATCCCCCTTCTCTACAGACAATGTGTCCTATTTTGGCAGTGATCCCTTTAACTGGTTTTTCAATTACTTATATTGTGAGCTAATCCTCACCATGGTTTTTCCTTGATTGGGTTTTCCATGTAAATTTGGTGTTCTCTTTTGTATGGTGTTTCAATTTTTGTTATCTAAATTTCATGTTTAATCACTATAATAGAATAAGGGTTTTATGAATGCTTGTGGATCTAATTACTGTTGAGGGTTTTTGATGCTTTAATTTGATACAAATGATTCACACCCCTCTCAGTTGTCTTGGTCATTCAATAATTGGTATCAGAGCAAGGTTCCTTGGAGAAAATATTAACCACTTAAGGTAGATCTAGGATGGAAAACAAGATAGAGAGCCCTAATTTTGATGGCCCAAACTATGCATTTTGGAAGAAAAAGGTGGAAGGATATCTAGCATCCTTTGGTTTTGAGGTTGAAAGGAAATAAAGAATCAATATATTACACCTGTGAATGGTTTGAGCACAAGTGATGAGATCAAGGCCCATGAAACAAATGATAAAGCAAGGTTTATTCTTTTGAATAGTCTTTCAAATTATGAATTAGTAGAAGTTATGAATCTAAAGATTGCTAAAGTTTGGGATAAGCTAGAAAGCATTTATGAAGGAGATGATAAGGTTAAAGAAGAAAAGTTCCATAATCTGAAGGCATAATTTGAGACCGTACAAATATTTGTAGATGAAATAATTATAAGATATATGCAAAGGGTAGATGAGTTGGTAACTACAATGAGAGGTCTTGGTGTGCAAGTCAAAGAACCTAGAGTGGCAAAAAAATTTATTAGATCTCTTCTTGATTCTTACAATGAAAAGGTATTTACTATTGAGAAAGTTTCAAATTTTAATACTTACATTAGAGATCATTTTTTTGGTACACTAACTTCATTTGAAATGAGAAAACTTGGTTTGAGAAATGATACAAAAGTGGAGACTACTTTCAAGGCTGGAAAATCATAAAAGGTTGAAGATTTAGATGAAGATGATCTTGATGATGTGGAAGCTAATTTTGTAAGAAGAATGAAAAATGGCACCGATAAGTAAAAAGGGAAAACTACCTTTCAATTTTTTTAGCTATGAAAATATAGGTCACTATGCTTCAAGATGTCCAAAAAAAGTTGTGAACAATGAAATGAAGGATAATAAAGGAAAGATGATCAAGAAAATTTATTATGTTAGAGAAGATGCTACTATTTCTAATGATGAATCTGATTATGGATACATTGATGAAAATGAATGCTTGTTCTTAACTTTAAAAGATGAATCTACTTCTACTAACTCTGAAAGTTGTGTGAAGGAAAATATTATGGAAAAGAAGGATAAGATTGAAGGAACTTTGGTATCTACTTTTCATGCTAGACTAGATAAGAACTATTAGGTTGTTGGCAGTGTCTACTCTAATCACATGACCAAAGACAAAATTAAGTTTGTTAAACTTGAAAAGTATGATGGAGGACTAGTTAAATTTGGAGATGATTCAGGTGCTAATATTTGTGGAATAAGTTTAGTCATTTTTTATGGTAGGAATAATATTGAAGATTTTTACTATGTTAAAGGATTAAGGCATAATATTTTGAGTGTTGGAAAAATGCGTAGCAAAGGGTACAATCTTGTGTTTCAAGATGATATATGTGAGATCAAGAAAGAGTCTAAAATTGTGATTGCTATTGGAAAGAGGACAGATGGAAATATCTATCAGCTCAAGGGTGTCGATGGTCATTGCTTTATGACCCAGATTAATGACAGTTGGTTATGGTAATGAAGTATGTGTCACATGAATTTTGACAATATGGTTAGAATTAGTTCAGTTCAAGCAATAAGAGATATGCCAAGAATCATAAATCTTATCAATGTTGTTTACAAAGATTATCAATTTGGAAAAAAAACTGGTTTCAAAAGAAAAGAGAAATTTGCTACCATACTATTGGAATTGATACATATA